>APFE030934572.1:61984-109947 GCA_000404065.3 Pinus taeda | reverse complement strand
AGAAAAAAAAAAAAAAAAAAAAAAAAAAAAAAAAAAAAAAAAAACCAAGAAAGGGGCATTATATTACTTTGATATCATTATTCCCCTGAACTTTAAATATTTACCCCCTTGTACCTATAGTCTGTCCCTCATTATCACCTGACCCCACCACGCACTCACCCATTGCATCGTGTATCACTCCATCCCTGCTCACTCTACCCTATCTAATGACCCACATCCTTTTTTAGACCCCCTCACCCTTCGAAAGTTAATCCCCAGGGGGGTCCGAAGCCGATGATTTCCGCTCCCATACATGTCACGCCCTTGTGAGTTCGCACCCCCCCTCTCATACCACCTACCCCTCCCCAGGCCCCCCGGAAAGCTGTATTCGATACCAAAAAATGCTCACCCATTCGACAATTGGAAACCCACCACCTCACTGTGCCAAACCGTCCCATCCACCCAATCACTTCCATTCCCGTCGTTGGGCAATAAATGGGTTGGGCCATTATCCAACGGATCCGCGGCAAATTAGGCCAATCCAACAACACAATTACAAATCATAAAACCACCAATTCATGTAGATTTCAAATTTTAACTATTATTGTTCACTTGCAGGTGTCTTTCCACTCCATTCCGCCATTATCAAGAACACACAATGAAGACAAAGTACAGTAATACAATGCAGGATTACTCATTTTCTTACAACAATTAGTATTTCCCACTCTTGAATCCCATTTATGTTTAAATCCCTATTCTTTATCCCTCACTGAAATCCCACTTCTTTTATCCCTTTCAGTTACAGATTTAGCACATGACAATTTTCAGAAGAAAGTTTTAGAGAAAAAGCAATGGCACCAAATAAGGAAGAACTAGAAGTATTCAACCCAATGGTGCACCCACCACTAGATTTAGATCATTTACCATTGGCCGACAGGGATTTCAAGATCCATGAAACCCTCTCAGAATTTTATCTATTTAATATATATTGCTGGTGGGAGGACAAATTCATGGAGGAAATGGATGACATAGGCCTTTGGGACACCAACCTGCCTTTTTATATTTTCCCTAAAACACATAGTTTCCCAGAATTGATCAAGAAGTGTAATTCATGTTACAACCCACAACAAAGGGTAGTGACGGCCCTAACAAGACATATTTGATTCACAATTGATGCTTCATCCATCATGCAGATGATGCAGGCCCTGGTTATTGAAGGAGATGTTCCTTTTTCACATGAAGTTCTGAATAAAATGTACCAAAAGATTGATTTTTCCAAGAGAGCTAAAACATTGGAAATTTTCATGGCTGAGAACACACCTCTGCCAAGCAAAAACCCTCCTTATTCCTCCTTTGTTTTCCCTGATAGAACCAAACATATTGCCACAATTCTTTCCTATTTACTTGGCTATTATTTTGACCAATGGATTGATGAAGCTATTATAGCTTTCCTATCTATCCTCTCAACTGAATCCAAGCCTTCTATCCTTTTCAACTTCAGCCAGTTTCTAGCAGATGCAATCAATGAACAACTTGTCAAATTTTTCACAGATGAAGTTTTTCATTACTCCTCAATGTTGGTTTACATGTTTTTGTATTTTCAGGAAGACAGGTTCCAGTTTTCAATAAGCAAAATGAATGAGGAAGGTGAACCTCAATCAGTGATATTTTGGACAACATTGGTAATGAAAGATAAAAAAGACTTTAGATACAAGATTTTTGTGGAAATGTTTGTCCACCTAGCAATGAGCCTCCTCAGTGGGACTGCAAAACCAAGGATAAACAAAGATATAAAAAGAATTAAGCAACTGTTTGATCAATCCAAAACTGGTGATTGGTACTTGTATCAAAACTACACTGAAATAAGAGTGTATGGTTGTGGGTTGGACCCTAGTCATTGGAACGCTTTTCTATTTGGAGCATTGTAATTTTGAGCTAGAGCATCAATAAAAGGACATTTTACAGGATACTTGATCTATTTTGACCCGGTGATGTTTTTCTTTCTATGTTTAATGTATTTCTATTTATCCATCCATGCATCTTTAATTCTTATTGTAAAGCATATATTATAGTTTAAGATATGATGTTGGAGCACCTTATAGTTATCTGCGTTTACAATCTATATGTTTTTCTCTGAAGTACGATTAAAAAATCTTAAATGCTTTTTAATCCTGACTGATATCATTTTTCTGTCATTCCATTTATCACCCTACTTTAAAGATCTAGTAGGAACAATTAGCTTGCCTTGTAAACACTCTGTAAGATTAATGCTTCCACCCGGCCTATGACTCCATAGCCCAATGGAAAATATTAAAAAATGATCTTTCTCTAACCAAATGGAAAAACAAAAAAACAATATTTTACTCTTAATATCTAGCCTAAAACATTATAGCACTAAAAACAAAGTTAAATCATAATTACATAGAAAGAGCCCTCTCCGATTCTAGGAAGGCTAGGACCTAGACTCATAAGTGGTTTGACGTATTTTTTGTGACTTTTGTCTTTCCAATCTTCGAAATCACAGAATGATAACATAGTGGCGACCATACTGGGGAACATTGAAAAAATTTATCCTTTCATTCGAATTCAAAATACCCAATTAAATAGCTTTGTATGATATTATAACTCCTAATATTGGTTTATCTTTTGTTTTTGAGTATTCAATCTATCTGTGTGTTAGATCTGAACACTGGATCCTAAAAGAATCTCTACTAGATCCCATCCATATCCCAGTCCTCCTACCATAGTAGATAATCTTGAAAAGATCTTAAGGAAAACTCCTAGGACTGAGAGTCAGACACGCAGTAGATTTCTTCACAGAGCCAATTCACTACCTGAAGACTTTGTCACCTTCCAAGATATCCAGTTTGATTTACACTTTGAACAAGGCTTATTCAAGACTAAATCAGAGAATTGGAAATATCATATCATCTTTGATCCATCAATCTTACCTAAAATCTCAGTAAGAGAACTTTCCTCACAGACTGAATTAGATCTTCAACTCTTACAACATTTTGATACACTGTAAGATCTAGTTACAAATCTCACCTTATAAATTGATGATGCTTACCTCCGACAGTCAGTAGAATTAAGTGCTTTAAACCTTGCAGCTTCCTCCTTCACATCTCAACCTACATATATTCAATCACCAAGTCCTACTGCCTCCATAATCCCCACCCCTTCTTTCATCCTTCAACATAAGGTTGCTCAGATTCCCATACTCTCATTCCCTAGTGCTAGTCCAACTTCATCCATTGTTCAACTTACTTCATCCCCTGTTCAACTTCCTTCAAGTGGTCCTCCACCACCACCACCAATCATGGTTGCCAGATATGCTCCTTTGGTGCTACCCGCATCATTGGCCAATATGCCACAAGACTATCAATCCAAAATTGTATTGTTTGATGGGACAGGTCCTTTAACAGCCCAACAACATGTGGACAAAATGAATGACTATTTTTACCTACAAGAGGTAGATGATGAAAGTATTAAGCTCAGAATGTTCGCTCAAAGTTTAGGTGGAGAAGTCAGAAAGTGGTTCAAATCTTTTCCTGCAAATAGTATAACTGATCTCCCTCCATTTCACCAAACTTTCCTCAATGGATGGGAAGTTAAGAAGAACCCTTTACAAATTCTATCAAATATGAAAATATTAAAAGGGAGGTAGGTGAATGTCTACAGGATTATTGTGCTAGATTCAACAATACCTATAATGCAATACCTATAAATATTAAACCACCCCAGGATTTAGCCTTGATAAAGTTCCCAGATGGTTTTGATGCATATATGTTGTACCAGCTTGGGGAAAGAAATTCTCCATCATTAGAAGTAATGCAAAGAGACGTTGTGAGTGTAGATGCTAATTTACAAGCTAAAAGAGCTAGAATGAGAATTGAAAGACAAGTGACTTTTAAGGAAGAAGCTTCAACTTCTGCAGCAAAAGCCAAAATTGATTCCTTAGTAAGGATGATGGAGAGAATTAGTATAAATGATAGGAATGATCCTAGGAAAAGTACACATGCCCAACAAAACCGAAATCCAAACCCTAGGAAAAACACTCCACAAATCAGACAAAGAGATCAAAGAGGCCCAGATCAACAAATCAGGCCACCATTTCAAGAAAATTATGATGATGATAGAAGTGTAGTTGAAGAAGTGGAGGAGAATCAGATAAATTTAATGGGAACTAATGAAGATGATTATGTTTTTCTTACACAAGAAGAACAAGAATTGTTTTTGTTGACTCAAACAGAACTGGAATCTGAAGAATCTAATGATTATAAACATGGTATTGAAAATTCTATACTAGAAGTCCACAGACAATATAATCTCAGGAGCAAGAAAAACAATGTTGACTCAAACAGAAAAGATATAAATAATTCTGCTAAGAAAACTTTAGAATTTGATCCTAAGAAACAACTGAAAGGTCAAAGAGAAATGAAAACAACTCAGAAAAGAGAAATACAAAAAATGTTATCAAGAAAACAATTGATGTCTCAACAAAATCTGTCCAAACTGAAGTACCTACTACAAGTAAACAAGCTGAACTTGTAACAAATACCATAGCTGACAAAACAAATTTCTCAAACTTGCTAAAAATTCAAGCACCCTTCAGTATTGAGAATGAAATTGCAAAACTCAAGATCTCTATCCCGCTTACTGAATTGGTGAACAAGAATATCTATAGGTCTCAAGTCCTAAAGGCACTCAATGTAGGAGAAAACACAGATATAGTGAATTTAAATGATGACCAGCCTGAACTCTTGTTTGGACTAGAAGTGGATGGAAAGCCTCAAGAAGTGGGTGTGCCTCCATTTTATGTCAGTCTTAATATTCATGATAAGATCCTTCATAATGCCATGTTGGATTTAGGTGCATCACATAATCTCATGCCAAAGATTGTTATGGAAAAACTTGGACTAGAAATTACTAGACCATACAAAGATCTCTATTCTTTTGACTCTAGCAAGGTTAGATGTCTAGGTCTAATTCAAGACCTTTGTGTCACACTAGCCCAGATACCAACCAAAAGTTTAGTGATGGATATTGTAGTAGCAGATATTCCTCCTAGGTATGGTAAGTTATTATCAAGGTCTTGGGGGGCTAAGTTACAGGGAACACTTCAAATGGATATGACATATGCCACAATACCAATATTTGGTCAATCAAGGAGACTATATAGATAAAAGTTAATGAAGTACATGGTGAGTAGTCAAGAAAGGCCAAACAATTATCCCCTCTACTTAGTTCACACTGATCTTGATTCCTTCATTCTGTATAATGATAATGATGGAGACATAGATACGCAAGTAAAACAGGCAGAAAATGGATTCAATTAAAAACATGACACTCAAGTGCCCATTATGTAGCAAAACCCTGAAACATAACCTCTTTGGAATATGACTTTTGATGGCTCATGTGGTAAAACAGGATCAAGGGCAGGAATCTGGTTATATAATCCAACAACTAATCAGGCTCAAGGTTACTCTTATAAACTAAATTTTATGTGTACAAACAATATAGCAGAATATGAGGCATTATTATTAGGCTTGAAGTTGCTTAAAAAGATAGGTGCTAAAAGTATTTCTATCTAGGGAAACTCTGAGCTTATCATTAGACAAATTAAAGGACAATACTCAGCTAAACACCCTAGATTGAGAGTATATCGAAATGCTGTAATTGATTTCCTCAAAACATTCGAAGAGTATGACCTTGCTATTATCCCTAGGCTCTAGAATGCTCTGGCCAATGGACTAGCTTTTTCAGCTAGAACTTGGAAATTAACTCATCCAGACAAACAATACACAGTGGAGGTAAAACATCGTCCTGCAGTTCCTGATAACATAAGATACTGGAAAGTTTTTGGGAATGACAAACAAATTGAAAGCTTTTTGCAATCAAAAGATGAATTTGAAGACTGCAGCATAGATTTGGAAAGTGAAATAGATAGTCACACTGCTGTACATAGTGATTTGGATCAGACTGCTAATGATTTAAATCAAACTGCTATTTATGAGAAGAAATTTCCTGTAAATAAAACTGTACAAAAAACTTACATACATAAAGATCCAGAAAAAGAAGAATTCAAAGCATTGCAACTCAAAGATAATGTTTTGCCTAGAGGACTTGCTCCTTTAGAGGAACTATTTGATTTTAATGATGTCGCTAGAAAACCAAAAATGGAACCAACAGGAACAAACATAGAGGAATGCAACATAGGTAGTGAACAAAACCCAAAATTCATAAAACTGTCAAAATCACTACCTCTCATGGCTAAAAGAAAATATATAGCTCTATTCAAAGAATTCATAGATGTATTTGTATGGAGTATTGAAGATTTAAAATCCTATGATACTAGCATTATACAACACAAGATTCCAATCAAAGAAGATCAAAAGCCCTTCAAACAAAAATTACGCAGGATAAACCCTGTCCTAATGCCTCGAGTAGAAAAAGGAATCAAAAAGATGTATGAGGCTAAGATCATAGTCCCAATTAGATATTCTAAATGGGTATCCAACATTGTGCTTACAAGAAAGAAAAGTGGTGAAATAAGGCTATGCATTGACTTTAGAAATTCAAACAAGGTTTCTCTTAAGGACAACTATCCTTTACCAAAGATGGATCACATATTGCAAAGGTTAGTAGGTTCTAGTAAGATCTCCTTGTTAGATGGTTTCTCAGGATACAATCAAGTTTTAGTACATCCCTGTGATCAAGATAAAACTGCTTTCACTACCCCTTAGGGAACTTTCGTGTTTGTTAAAATGCCTTTTGGATTAATGAATGCAGGTGCTACTTTTCAGAGAGAAATGGACATTGATTTATATTAAGAGATTGGATATTTCATTGTGATTTATCTCGATGAAATCACATTGTTTTAAAAAATTGATGAAGAACACTTAGCACATCTAAGAAAAGTATTTTAAAAGTGCAGAAAGTTTGGTATTTCACTCAATCCTAAGAAATCATTGTTTGGTCTTGAATAAGGAAAGCTTTTAGGCCATATCATCTCTAAAGATGGAATCAGGATTGACCCCAGTAGGATTGAAGGCATCCTTAAAATCAATTATCCAAGAAACATGAAAGAACTTCAGCCTTTTATTGGAAAAATCAAATTTTTGAGAAGATTCATACAAAATATGGTCGAACTACTTAGGAATATAACAAACATGCTAAAAAAGGACATAGAAATCAAATGGAATGTGGAAGCCAAGTAATCTTTTGACCTAGTCAAACATGCATTAACACAAGCTCTAGTTTTAATCAGCCCAGATTTCACTAAGGATTTCATATTTTCTTTTGCATCTAAACATACTATTGTTGTTGTGTTATTGTAGAAAAACAATGATGGACATGAAAAACCAATAGAATTCTTTAGAAAATCTCTGAGAGATGCTTCTTTGAAGTACAATATCATGGAAAAACAAGCATTTGTTTTATTTAAAGCAATACAAAATTTCAGGGTTTATGTTTTACATTCTCATATCATTGCTTATGTGCCCAATGTAGTGGTCAAAGATATTCTTACTCAAAATGGACCAGATGGGAAAAGAGGCAAATGGATAGTTGTGATATTGGAATATGATATAGAAATCAAGCCCACCAAGTTTATCAAAGGACAGGGATTAGCCAAATTGATGGCTGAATCAAATTTCAATGCTTTAGACATCAACATGGTGTTTGCTTTGGATGATCTTGAGGAACTGGAGACTCCACCAATAGATGAGGCATATTTAAAATTTCCCTGGTATGCAGACCTTTTATATGTTGTTTTTAATTTAAATGATCCTCCTGGATTATCCAAAACAAAATCTAGATTCCTCAAATTGAAAGCTATCAAATTTTGTATTGGATAGATGTTGGAGGTGTTTTACTCAGATGTTTGTTAAAGGATGATGCTGACAAAGTTATGCAGGAATTCCATGAAGGTGACTGTGGAGGCCATCTTTATTGGAAGACAACTGCTAATAAAATCCTTAGAGCTGGTTATTATTGGCCTACATTATTCCCAGACATCCATAAGATGGTAACTACTTGCCACAAGTGCCAACTCTTTGAAGGAAAGATAAAATTACTACCCCTGTCCTTGAAACCCATCTCTATTGAAAGCCCTTTCCAATAGTGGGGATTGGATTTCATTGGTGAAATTCATCCTCCATCCTTTGCCTAGAATAAATGGATCCTAACTACCACATATTACTTCACCAAATGGATAGAAGCCACTCCTTCAAGAGTTGCTACTGATTCTTTCATAATAAAGTTTCTTGAAACCAATATCCTTTCTAGATTTGGTTGTCCTAGGAAACTAATCACTGATAATGCTGCAACTTTCAAGTAAAAAAATATGGTGGAATTTTGTCACAAATACCATATCTCTTTGGGTCATTCAACAACTTATTACTCTCAAGGTAATGGGTTGGATGAATCTTCCAATAAAAGTATGGTGAACATTATTAAGAAGATATTGGAGGACAACAAGAAGTCATGGCGCAACAAATTGATTTATGCATTATGGGCTGACAGATTAACTACAAACAAATCAATTGACATGTCCCCATTTCAGTTGGCTTATGGTATAGATGCAATTTTTCCTTCTTCCATGGGAGTACTAGTTATGAAGATTTTCCAGGAGATAGAAAGTGAGCCTAATGATATTCACAGAAGGATATATCAGACTATTCACTTGCATCAATCCAGAGAAGAAGTATACAACAAAACTCAAGCTGTCCAAGAAAATATAAAGAATTTTTTTGACAAAAGAACCAAGGCTGATGATTTCAAAATGGGGGAGAAAGTGTTAAAGTGGGACTCAAGAAGAGAAGACAAAGGAAAACATGGCAAATTTGAGAACCTTTGGAAGGGCCCATATATCATTTTAGCTTTCAGAGGGAATAATGCATTTTTTCTCAAAGAATTGGATGGAACAGAATTGTCAGGAGGTCTTGTAAATGGTAGGATGCTAAAAACATTATTTTTCATAAGCACATAGATTTCTCCACTCCATTGTAAATATCACAGTTTTCAGATTTTTAGTTGGTTAGTTCATTTAACAAGAAGAAATTAGACTGAAGACAAAACATATTTGAACGACTCAAGGCTACTGGTCATGTGTTCTTGACACTTCAAGCTGAGAAGTGCCATCCCTAGTTGGAGCCACTGTTGGGGTCCTATAATTTATAGGATCTCAAGGTGATTAAGCATTTCACAGTTTGCAGGTTTCAAATTGTTCATAGATTTCAATATTCAATTGATTTCACAAAAAGAAAAGAAAATAAAAGAAATGAAAAGAGGGTATATGAAAAGGAACAAAAGAAAAAAAAAGAAAAAAAAGAAAAGAAAAACCCAAAAATTTGTTCAAATCATACAGTCTAAGCATGATTGAACAAATTTCAATTTATTTTGATAGGTTAGAAAATAAAGATTGGCCAAACAACTTAATATTGGCAAATCAATAGCTAGGTAGAAAATAAAATTGGTTCAATTGTTTAATCTAGACCAAGGGGAGAAATAAGTGATAGAGTAGGTTAGGTTTTGAAAGAAAAAGAGATAAAAAAAAGAGAGGAAAGGGTCTCCAAGTCTAAGTGCACCCTGCAAATGGAAAAGAACAAAAATGTTAGGCTATAGAACAAGGGTAGGTAGATTGAGAATAGAAGGACATCTGCTAATGTTGTCCTAAGGTTGGAGAGAAAAATAAAAAAAACCAAGGAAGAGCCATTATATTACTTTGTTATCATTATTCCCCTAAACTTTAAATATTTACCCCCTTGTACCTATAGTTTGTCCCTCATTTATCACCCGACCCCACCACACACTCACTCGTCACATTGTGTTTAATCCACCCACCAGATATCTCTCCATCCTCGCTCACTCTGCCCGATCTAACAACCCACATCCTTTTTCGGACCCCCTCACCCTCTAAAAGTTAATCCCTAGGGGGCGGGGGGTTCGAAGCCGGTGGTTTCCGCTCCCATATGTGTCATGCCCTCGTGAGTTCACACCCCCCCCCCTCTCTCATAATACCTACCTCTTCCTAGGCCCCCCGAAAAGCTATATTCGATACCACAAACAACTCACCCATTCAACCGTTGGACACCCACCACCTCACTGTGCCAAACCGTCCCATCCACCCAATCACTTCCATTCCTGTCGTTGGACAATAAATGGGTTGGACTGTTAGCCAACGGACCCTCGCCAAATAAGGCCAATCCAATGACACAATTACAAATCATAAAAACACCAATTCATGCCAATTTCAAATTTTAACTGTTATTGTTCACTTGCAGGCGTCTTTCACTCCATTCCACCATTATCAAGAATGCACAATGAAGCCAAAGTACAATAATATAGTGTAGGATTACTCATTTTCTTACAACAATCATTATTTCCCACTCTTGAATCCCATTTCTGTTTAAATCCCTATTCTTTCCCCCTCACTGAAATCCCACTTCTTCTATCTCTTTCTGCTACAGATTTAGCACAGGACAATTTCCAGAGGAAAGTTTCAGAGAAAAAGAAATGGCACCAAAGAAGAAAGAACCAGAAGTATTCAACCAAATGGTGCACCCACCACTGGATTTAGATCTTTTACCATTGGCCGACAGGGATTTCAATATCCATGAAACCCTCTCTGAATTTGATCTGTTTAATATATATTGTTGGTGGGAGGACAAATTCATGGAGGAAATGGATGACATAGGCCTTTGGGACACCAACCTGCCTTTTTATATTTTTCCTAAAACACATAGTTTCCCATAATTGATTAGGAAGTGTCATTCATGTTACAACCCACAACAAAAGGCAGCAATAGCCCCAATAGGACATATTTTATTCACAATTGATGCTCAATCCATCATGCAGATGATGCAGGGCCCGGTTATTGAAGGAGTTGTTCCTTTTTCACATGAATTTATGATTGAAATGTACCAAAAGTTTGATTTTTCCAAGAGAGCTAAAACATTAGAACTTTTCATGGCTTAGAACACACCTCTTCCAAGCAAAAACCCTCCTTATTCCTCCTCTGTTTTCCCTGATAGAACCAGACATATTGCCACAGTTCTTTCCTATTTACTTGACTATTATTCTGACCAATGGGTTGATGAAGCTATTATATCTTTCCCATCTATCCTCTAAATTGAATCCAAGCCTTCTATCCTTTTCAACTTCAGCCAGTTTCTAGCATATGCAATCCATGAACAACTTGTCAAATTTTTGACAGATGAAGTTTTTCATTACTCCTCAGTGTTGGCTTACATGTTTTTGTATTTTCAAGCAGATAGGTTCCAGTTTTCATTAAGCAAAATGAATGAGGAAGGTGAACCTCAATCAGTGATATTTTGGAAAACATTGGTAATAAAAGATCAAAAATACTTTAGTTACAAGATGTTTGTGGAAATGTTTGTCCACCCAGCAAGGAGCCTCCTCAGTGGGACTGCAGAACCAAGGATAAATGATGATATAAAAAGAATTATGAAACTGTCAGATCAAGCCATAACTGGTGATTGGTACTTGTATCAAAACTACACTGAAATAAGAGTATATGGTTGTGCGTTGGACCACAATCATTGGAATGATTGTCTATTTGGAGCATTGTACTTTTGAGCTGGAGCATCAATAAAAGGACATTTTATAGGATACTTGTTGAGCTCCAAAACTGCCTTTCCCTTAGCAACTTTTCTCATCCTTCCTTCTTTGTTTTTCCATGAAAAATGCATCCTTATCATCAAAAACCATTATACATTGCCTCAAGGAGTATATTTCAGTGATTTACATGTTATACTATTATGTTTTCTATTTGAATAAGTTTTTTGTCTTTTAGCTACGAAACGCAGCCACATTCTACAGCTAATCGACTGTTCCACAGCTACTTCCACGCTTTTGTAGGTTCCAGGCGTCAAGAGGGGAAAAGGACTACATGGGTAGCTTGGAAAACATCAGGGCATGGATCGTATCCTATTCATTTGGCCTAGATCGACAAGGAAGACTCTGGTCAAAGGGAAGTCAAACATAGAAACCTTAGGCAAACAAGACTATGTTTTGTACACATTTCTCAGTGATGGGATCCGAAGCAGTTTCCTGAGGCCACAGACTTCATCTTCCACCTAAACAAACTGAATCCAACAACCATTACCATAGATTTATGTTTCCAAGCAACCAAGGACAAGAATTTCGCATACTTGCCTGCCTATGTGTTTTGATGTAGCTTATTTTTCTCCTTAAAACAGTTGTATAATTTCTCTATAAATACTTACGTGAAGAACACAGAACAAGTTCGATTTTTGCTCATGTGTTAAGTTCAGATTTCTTCTCTGTAGTTTGAATAACTCACTCTCTGTTTTTAATATAAAGACTATGTTTCATGGATACCTGAAAGATTTGTTGGAGTGTTGATTAAGTGCATATAACCCGAGACCTTTGCAGAGGGCCCTACACTGGTTAAGGTTACATTTTATTTTTGTTTTGAATTTCATAGTTAAACTATAAATTCACTGTATTTTTCCTTGATGTTTATAACCATTTTCTAACTTTGTTCATAATGCAATTTTTGTCATTTTCTTACTAACTCAGAATAGTTTAATTCAACACAGAATAGTTCTTTTGTTTCACTACTTTCTAGTCTCTTCTCAGTAGCTTAAAGTTGAGTTCAATAGCATAGAGTAATTCATTTCGTTTGCTGTTCATTAGTCTTTAGATTTTGAATTAAACTGATAAATGCCATTTTATTGTTAGTTTAGTAACTCATGTTGTAAGTGAATGTTTCTAAAACCCCTTTCAGTTGATGGTTCATCTTAAAACTAAGTGGTGAAATATTTCATTTATGAATGAGTCTTTCTCTACATTTTTATGTTTACTTTTTCTTAGAACAATGAAGTATGGAATCCCTCAAAATGTTATCACAAGGAGGTTGTTCTCCCAAAATTGTGTAGTAGAGTGACAAAGCACTTCATTTAGTTTCTTTATAGTAGACTAGTTGCAATTTCATTTTCAGTCTTAGTTTTAGTTTCTCTTAGAACAATGAGGTATTGAATTCCTCAAAACATTATCACAAGGAGGTTGTTCTCCCAAAATTGTGTAGCACAGTGACAAAGCACTTCATTTAGTTTCTTTATAGTAGACTAGTTGCAATTTCATTTTCAGTCTAGTTTTAGTTTCTCTTAGAACAATGAAGTATTGAATTCCTCAAAATGTTATCACAAGGAGGTTGTTCTCCCAAAATTGTGTAGCAGAGTGACAAAGCACTTCATTTATTTGTTATAATAGACTAGTTGCAATTTCACTTTCAATCATAGTTTTTCATTTAGTTCTGTTGCAATTTCATTTTTCAGTTTTTCATTAAGTTTTGATTCTGCGATAGACTAGACAGTAGTTATAATTCCATTTTCAGTATGTCATTTTTGGTTCATCATAGATAGCTGCAATCTCATTTTCAGTTTTAATATCTCATTTAAGCTTTGGTTTTGTAATTGGTAGTTGCAATTTCACTCTTGAGTCCTTTTAGTTCATGATTGGGAATCAATAATAAATAGCAAGAATAGAAACTATGTTTTTTTTTTTCTTGATTAAAAGTTTTACTTCCAAATCTGACTTTAAGCACTCTTAGTCTTCATTTCATTTCTTTAGTAGAAGTAAATACATTGTGAATCATTAGGGATTAAAGGATTAAAAACCCAAAAACAACTTAAAACTCAAAAACACTGAAGTAGGGAGGGCCATCTAGCACATATAGCACACTACACTTCATCAATTTACGATGCCCGTATTGATAATTTATGTAGAGCAATTTAGGACACTAAATTGACCAAACAATACTTGATCTATTTTGACCTGGTGATGTTTTTATTTCTATGTTTAATGTATTTATGTTTATCCATCAATGCATCTTTAAGTCTTATTGTAAAGTAGAAATTATAGTTTAAGATATGCTGTTGGAGCACCTTATAGCAATCTGCGTTTACAATCTATATGTTTTCCTCTGAAGTACGATTAAAAAATACTTAAATGCTTTTTAATACTGACTGATATCATTTTTCTTTCAAGCTTGATTTGCCTTCATATATGCAAATTTATTCCATTGTTAATATTGAAAATTTGAGATTGTATGAGCCTCTTTTGATTGAAGATCAAGGAGAAAGTGTACAGATTCCGTCAATTGAAGATTTTTCTCCATAATTTCTTGATGAGCTTCAACAAGACACCATACTTAACAGAAGAACGAGTTCATCAAAGAGGGGAAATGTTGATTACCTTCGAGTGGGTCCCAAAGGTACAAATCCATCAAAGGCCAAATGGATTGAAGAGGGGAAGGTGAGGGAACTGTACCCTCTCCTACTGAACAATTGAAAATGATCCTTTTGGGGTCTAAAAGCTTCTAGTTGGGAGGAGTGATCAAGTGCTCAAACTTATGCTCAAAAATCAAAGTGTCATAATTTTGTTAAACTTAGATTCAGATCAAAGAGCTCGTCATTCTGAATCCAATGGTGTAAACGACACTCAAATCCAAACTCATATGTAGAAGTTAGAGCAAGTCAAAATTCAAGTTTGACTTGTCTACATGGCAGGATTGGATGATGTGGCAAGGTCTTCAGCTAATGAGGAGGCGCCAAGTGGCAAGTCGCCATTAGCCCCCACATATCATAAGTCATAGTCGCATGCAGAAAGGTGTTACAGAACTGGGCCCCGAGAAGGGAAGGGTTGCGATGCGATAAGTCGCAAATCACAGATCGACAAAGGGAAGTACTATGGAAATCAACCCCCACCGTACCTGGGATGCGATGCGATGGGTCACAAATCACAATTGCACTTCGCAAAAAAAAGAGTCTCATTTTATGACTACTCGTCAGTTCTCCGTCGATTGCAATAAGTTCCCATATGGAATATATTTATCATTTCCATTTTATAGTGTCGTCGGGTCCACCGATATCACAATCGAAAATCACATGTTTTATTCACAAACCATAAGCTCGCAATGCGTGCCGATTGTGATTTGCGATAATATTGGCTGATAGTTTATGGCCCACCACGTGGCAAATTTTTCGCTCGGTTAGTGGATTTTGGAGCGAAAATATGGGTTCCTGTCAGTTTGTAGCAATTTGTGGTACGAATAGTGGGATAATTGGGAGAGGTCATAACTTGTTTAGTTCTTATCCAAATGGGTTACAAAAAAGAGTCACTTCTAGCAGTTTTGGCTATTATGAACTCATTGAGACATGTTTCAAAGGCATTTGAGCATTGTAAACATACTTTTGTTGTAATTTGGAGCATAATAGAGAGGCCCAAGCATTGGAAGTTGGACCAAGGAGACGTAACCAAGGAGGGGTGAATTCCTCACCAAATCTTTGTGTTGTGTGTTGTATTTTGATGTTCTTTGCTATTATTTTGTTGTTTTTCATCATATGTTTTATGTTAATTTTTTTATACATTTACATAAGAAACTCTCATGGGAATCAATTAATTAAGAAAAAATGGTGAATCCTTAAGCACTTGATAAGAAAATGATAAGCATCTTGGGTTTTATTCTGAATGGGGAATTACCACAACATTACTAGTCTGCTCCATTTTAGATGAGGTACTTTTGATGTACTAGTGTAGTACTCCACTACTAGATCTCTACTAGTTCCTCTGATAGTTAGAAATAGTTTAACTGACTATAACTCAATTGGATTGAGTTATCTAATTACAACTCCAAAGAACTCAACCTGGGCTGCTAAAATTTAGGGATCACTCTACATGACTCTAGATAGATTTCCAACTTGAATTTCCTAAGTCAATTAAGTCAATTTAACTTAATTAACTATTACAAGTTGCTACGAGAATAGAATTTCGATTTAATTCACAATTTAATTCAAGGACAAATTAAATTAGAATTTCTTGTTGCTATTTTTAACACTCCATCACTACAAGAAAGGGATTATTAGCTCCCTGATTATGTCTCTGTGAAACTTGAATTTGCATCTTGACAATGCCTTTGTCAAAATATCTGCATCTTGCTCCTTTGTGGGAATGTACTCCAACAACATAATTCTCCTCTGAACACAATCTCGAAGATGATGATACCAGATATCAATATGCTTGGATTGATCATGAAAAACTGGATTTTCGGAGAGTTTAATACAACTATGATTGTCATAGTAAATCATAGTTGGATCCTTCTGCTGACCAAATAAACCAACCAGAATCTTCCTCATCAAGATAGCCTCACAAGTTGCTTGACAAGCAACCATGTACTCTCCTCTGCTGAACGGAGTGCAACTAATCCCTGTTTCCTGTTGTACCAAGAAATAGTTGTTGACCCAATACTAAAGATCCCTCCTGATGTGCTCTTCCCGTCGGATGGAATCCCTGCCTAATTTGCATTGGTGAAGCCTTTAAGCTTCACTCCCTCTATCCATCTGTACCATAAACTATATTGAGTAGTGTCTCTATGGTATCCCAACACATGTTTGGTTGCCTTCCAAATGAAACTTAGTGAGCTTAACCATCACTTGACTAAGCTGGTTAAATGCATAACACATGTCCAGTTGTGTGTTCACCAAATACATGAGTGAAGCCACAAGCTGCCTATAAATAGTAGCTTCCACTACTTCAGTAGAAGCAATATCCTCCTTCCTCCAGTTACTTGCTAGAGGAGTCTCCATGCATTTATTACTCTCCATGTGGAACCTTTTCAGTATCTCATTGGCATACTTTCCCTAAGAGAAAAAAATTTCCTCATCACCTTTCCATACTTCCATGCCTACAAAGTAGTGCATGAGCCCCAAGTCCTTCATTTCAAAATCTCTTGCAAGGTACTCTTTGCAAGGCTTGATAAACTTATAATCATATGTCAGAATCAAATCGTCGACATATAAAACAATAATCAATAATTTACCTTCAACCACAATATGGTAAAGGTTCACATCCTCTTCACCTTTGGTGAAGCCCAACCTGGCGAAGTAGCTATCTATCCTGGTGTACCAAGCACAATGTGCTTGATTCAACCCATACAATGCTCACTTGAGTTGGCACACATGTGACTCTCAGTTGAAGGTCTCAAAACCTTAAGGCTTCTCAATATAGACCTCTTCCTCAATCATGCCACTAAGGAAAGTTGTCTTTACATCCATCTGATGTATCTTCCATCCCATTTGTACTGACAATGCCAAAATGGATCTGATGGATGAGTGCCTTGCAACAAGAGAAAAAGTCTCCTCATAATTAATCCCCTCCACCTGAGAAAATCCTCGGGCTACAAACTTGGCCTTTTGTTTCTCCACACTACCATCTGCTGCTTGCTTTACCTTGTAAATCCATTTAGAACTCACCACTAAATTTTCCGTTGGTCTTGAGACCACATCCCAAACACTGTTCCTGACAATGGAGTCATCCTCAACCATGGAATCAACCCAAAATAGTTGTTGCACTGCTTCCTAAAAAAAGGATGGCTTTGTCTCTACACATCCACTCATAAGAGCCATGTATCCAGTATACCTCTTTGGTGACCTCCTCTACCTACATTTTGATGTGGGTGGTCCCACATTCTCTCTCACATCATACAATAACCTATCAACCTCTTTGGTTCACTTTTTCCCATCTCTGGAAGACTCTGCATGAGTGGGTGTCTACACTCCCTGATCCTTTGCATGTGGTTGCTCCACATCAATCTGAGGATCCTCCTTAGGAGCTAAAATATCCTCAACCACATGTAGTTGAAGATCCATCTCAAGGGAACATCTCATGGCCTCCTCTTCATTAAATTTTACATCCATGTGAACCAATCCTGTTGGTTAGTAGGTAGACTCGATAGTTGTGAGGTGTATCAGTGTAACCCAAAAATATTCCCATCTCTGTTGCTGGCTCAAGCTTCTTCCACACATCTTAGATTACATGGACTTATATTGATGAACCAATAATCCTAAAATGACCCGCATCTGGTCTCTTGCCTGAAAAAGCCTCTTCCAGTGTACTCATCCCAAGAATTCGATGAGGGATTTTGTTTTGGAAATAAACATCTGTGTTGCATGCCTCCACCCACAAGTGTAGTGGTAGGCCTTGATCATGCAACATCGCTTGTGCTACCCCTACTATGCTTCTATTATTCATTTAAGCTACACCATTATATTGTGGGTTATGAGGTGTTCTCAGCTCTCATTGAATGCCTTCTGCCGCAAAAAAGTTTTTAAAATCATTCGACACATATTCTCCATCATTATCACTCCTTAGAGCTTTAATCTTCTTGCCAGTATATTTCTTGACCAATGCTTTGAATTCACAAAACTTTGCAAACGTCTGATATTTCTTCTACATGAAGAAGATCCAAAATTTATGAGAAAATTCATCAGAAAATATAACATAATACCTATGCTTGGTCGTGGATGTTGTCAAGAACGGTCCACACACATCTGATTGGGCTCAATCCACGATCGCATGTGCTCGACTATCTTTGTCATGAAAGGAAGATTTGGTGTATTTTTCCAAATTACACCCCTTGAATGTGTCAACTTGCTCTAGTGTGCCTTTCAAAAGTGTTATAGCACCATTTACCACCCTTGGTAGATTTGATGCTCTGTGTTATGGCCTAGGGAAACCCTTCCCTTCCAGACTTGGTCCAAATTCTAAAAAACATTTTTTTAAATCCCATACGTTGTTTTGCCCTGTATAAAAAGAGTGTACACATGGGTCAGTCTATACTTAACCCGCGTATATGTGTTAAAAAATTAAAAAAATATATATAATCTCCTTAAATTCGGGCGGAGTTTATAGATTTTACCTATTACTCACCTACTGTAGCCCGTGGTCCAACTATTTCCCAACTGAAAAACTAATTTGGAGAAGTATAAATAGATCTCCATGGGAAGGCCTAAAGGAGGAGAAAAGCTTAGATATTGATATTATAGTTGATTACATCCTTGATCAAGTCTGAAGAAATCCCTGTACCTTCTGCACTCCCAAGTCATAGGAAACTTATGTTTCCTTCTTGAGATGTCCTTCATCTCTTTATGACATCCTTATGTATACCTATGGAGGAGGATTGCTGAGGCCCGGGTAGGAACGGTTTCGCTTGGAGCCGACGTACGACTCAGGTTGTAGTTCTTCCGTACTTTCTTTAGTTTACATCAATAAAGAGGTGTTGTTTTGTTCCTGAAATTTAAGGTCTTAATGCATTAATCTATGTTATGATTTGCTTATGAAATATTATGTTATTGCTTATTTTTCTTACATGCTTATATGACCTAACACCTATATCATGAACATGCTTTTTATTATCGTTGTTGTATATGATTTGCTTGAATGATTTGCAGGTTCTAAAGCATTGGAAGAAGCAGAGGGTTTGGACCCTATGGGAACGACCTCAAATGTAGGACCTCCGGGTAATACCTCTTCTTCCTACTTCAGTAGTTTAAGTATTAAGACTACCTATTTGCATGCCTCTTTATGTTGTAAGCCCTCCACTCTGTTGGTGTTCTTAACCCAAAACCCTAGGGTGAATTTACCCGTAACATAATTTATGACTCCATTGGGGAAAACATTCTTGTTTTTCCTAGATTGGGTTGTTTCTCCTTGATCAGGGCTTGTTTGATTGGTTTCTTGTTTTTACAGTGTCTGTGACCTTTTTTCTTCCTAGGAATCAAGTTTGATATTTTGGATCAGGCCTGGATTTTTTATTTTTCTTGATTGATCTTTATATATGCTTTTATCAGAGGATACACTAGCATATACATGCTAGTTTCTTCAAATAGACTCGCGTATACACGAGTTTCCTCTGTTTATACACGCTTTTGTGTTTTTACACAATCACATATACCTTATTTTGAATTAATTTTTCAAAAAATCTGGCCTAGTTAAGATTGTTGCCTAATATTATTTGCTATTTTCTTATCATTCAGTGTCAGTGAAGCTTTTCTTTCTTGCAAGTTTTCAATGTCTAATCTTCCTCTTGTTGAAAAACCTAGTTAGCCTAGGGTTTTATTTTTTAGTAAGGTTTCAGTTTGAGCTTTGGGTTCAAGGCTTCTTGTGGAAGTTCTTGGTTGTTCTGACTTTACGGAACAAGAAATTGATTGTAGTTTTTTTTATAACCCAATTTTCAAATTGCTTTACTTTTCTTTCCCTTTTTGGTTGACATATTTTGTTTTTCATGTTTTTTGAGTGCCTCTTTGGCAATCTTGAAAGTCTTTCTTGATGTTCTTTTGGTTTGCTGAAGTTTTTTGTACTGTTGTTCAGATGAATCTATGGAAGTTTGTTGTCCTTTATCATTTCAAGTTTCATTACATTGGTGATGTGCATAGCTTGTGAATTTTGGGACTCTTTATGCTTGTTTTTGGTCTTTGAAGTTTAGTAGTCTTTTGTGGTCTCAAAAATTTCTTTGGGATATTTTAAAAAGAAAAAGAAAAAAACATAGTTCTTGCCTTTCTTTTTCTTTCAGTTTCTTTTTGGTTTTTTCGTTGTTTTTTAGCAATTGTGAACTTTTTTCGGTTGGTTTTGCTTGGTTTCAAGGGAAGATTTTCATTGAATGTATGCCCTCTTTGTAGTCAAGTTGGCCTATTGATCTTGTAAAGAAACATATTTTCTTCTTATATGAGCATTCATAGGATCTTGCATCATCATTATCGTTTGCACTATAAGGATTTTTAGTCTTTTTGTTAGATTTTGAGTGTGTGGAGCATGTTTCTGAAAAAGAAAAAGAAAATATTTTTCTTATATAAGTTTTTCGTAGAGCCAAGTAGAAATCTCTTTTCATCGAAGAAAATAGCTGCATTTGCATATAGCTAAGTTTATATTGATTTATTTTGTGTCAAAACACTATAAGTTTCACTCTCATTGTAC
This sequence comes from Pinus taeda, assembly GCA_000404065.3. Lineage (NCBI taxonomy): Eukaryota > Viridiplantae > Streptophyta > Pinopsida > Pinales > Pinaceae > Pinus > Pinus taeda. The sequence continues at coordinate 89,169 of APFE030934572.1, read as the reverse complement.
CCGTGACCTAAAGAACAACCTTTTAAAATCAAGCACTTAATTAAAAAGAACTAGAACATTTTTAATTTGTCATTAATTACACCAACAAGTCTAGCTCTTTAGGGCCTTGGAATAGGTGAGTGGAGAGTTAACTCTCCAAGGCCACTCAAACTATTAAACATAGATGTTGAATAATGAGTGAAATCCAGTGTCGTTAGAAAGACCGAGAAAGCTCTGTGACTGGGAGTCAAGCATGAGGGAGAGTAAAGACAAGGAAGAGAGATACCCCCTCTCATACTTGTTGGGTCCCATCCAGAGACTGTTCCGCTCAAATTTTGATACGAGCTGGTGGTTGTAATTGTTATTCCTAGGGATCACATAGGTGCGTGCGGAGGGGAATCCTACGACACCTGAGGCAGATGTTGCATCACATTCATTAGTACTTCTGGAGGGTACCCTTGTGAAGCTTGGGTGCTTGAACCGACAAAGTCTTTGTCTGGAGGTCAGCATAAATATTTATGTTACCTTCGTTGGTAGGCCTGGGCCGTCATTATCCCATTCTATCTTTGGAAGGTCCTTGATTTCACTTTCTTGTATTTTGGTGTCTAGTCCTCATTACCCAGAGCGGAAAAACTTGGAAGTTTCTTGATTGAATGTATCTTTTAGGGACTTTGTTAGAGAGTTCTCTTTGCTCCTAGTTGGCCTAGCTTTATAATTGTTTTTGAGTCTTTAATTAGTTTTCTTAAAATAATTAAAAGTGGTTGATCGACCAGTTCGTCAGTCTAGGAGGCTTCGTGGGCTATCACCTATGAGTGTTGAGCCTTCTTCTAGAAGGTGTAGAAGCAATTCTGTCGGTGATTTCCAATCAGTGGCAGTAGATGCAATGGATATTGATCCTCTGGTTCAAGATATTGGTTCAAAGAATAGACCTAGTGTACATCGAGGTTTGGAGAGGAACACTCATGTCCTTTCTAGAGTCCTCTTCCAATCGAAAGACATTATAGAGTTTGAAGAACTCCTTGAGTCTCCTTTGAATCCTTCTTTTCATCTTCCTCCCGATTATTCAGACGTTTTATTATATGTCGGGAATCCGACCCATAGGCCTTTGAGCCGCAGTCTATATCGTTATTTTCCTTCGATGGCCACCGCTGGGAGCATGGTTTCAACCATGAGTGCTACTAGTGTACAAACTCCTTTATCTGTACAAGGAGGAGGTACAATTTCCATACCTTCAATCACTCCTAACACTGCAATTTTTGGCTCTACCTCTTGTTGTACCTCTGAGATAGTAGTAGGTCAGGCTACAAATGCCAGAGCATCTAAAATAATTGTTTTGGGGGTTTTTGGTTTTAATTTTGGAAGACCAATGAATGAAGGCAGATATAGAATTGAAGTAATTAATCCTTTGGGTTATATTAATACTTGAGTAAAGGGCTGCTATAAAGCATTACACAATGATATAGATAAAAAATAGTGGTGAGTAGAAGACAACAAAAAATATGATTATCACAGTTTCCAGGCTGTAAAAAAGAATAATCATAAGTTGGAAAGCCTTCTAAACTACGTTCCAAGGTTCAAAGCAATATACTTAATGCTTACACAAGAAATAGATGAGTTATTGATTAGAGGGGATTAGCTACACAGACAGTTGCATTAATCCATTCTCTTAATAGATGATCACTTTAGGAGTTTATAGGAATCAATTGAAACTCTAATTGTTCCTACCTAGATATCTCTATAAATCATAAGCATATGAAGAAAAACATAATGATTGAAAAATGAAAAAACTTATAGGATAACACAAAACTGCGTAAAACCAGATTCATAATCCTTAGTTTTGTATTAAGGCCCCAGAAAGACTGAATACATCAAGTGTCTACAAAAGCTTCTTTCAAAGGTGCAACCAGGTTCAAAATGGAATGAACAATCACAACTTAACAAGCAGTGAGCAATAAACCATGAACTTCGAACCATTTACAACTCAAGAAGAGAGTTATTTATAAAATAATGAAACTAGAAAAATATCGCTAGAACTGATTAAGATTTTTAGGAAAAGAAAGATCTCCATGGCAAGAAGATAGGGGCAGTTGTTTGAATTGCTTCTTGCTATCCCCTTTATTTAGGCTGTGTTGGCTTTGTTGTTTGATATTTGGCCCCTTATGTTGATTTGTTGTTTGTATCCTCTACGCTGGCTGTTTTCTTCATTTTGATCTTTCATCTGACTTCTTTAAACTTTGTAACTCTCTTTTGACCCTGCTGATCCAAATTGGATCCATGACAAATTGTCAAAGTGCCATGACTGTACCAAATCTAGACAGACCTCAGAAATTTATGAACACAAAGTGATCAAGAAGACCTCTGGATAATGGCAGTTTGCAGCCAGCAAGGAATGATGAGGACCTCGGTCAAAGCGCGCTGACCAAGGCCCATGGGGACCGCGTAGGAGGCAAAACTGGTAGTTGGGAAGCCCAGATCAGGAAATGGAAGCCATTTCTGATGTGCGATTAGCACTTAGTGCTAATCGCGCATCGCTAGGAAAAACCCCTCGAGAAGGAAAAGCCCCAAAGCGCTCGGTCGCATGGAAGCCGAGAAACCGTAGGGAAAGTGCTAAGGTGAAAGGCGGGTCCCACGCTCCAAAACCGACGGTATAGTAGGGGCATCCTTGGGTGGTAAGCGGATTTGGTAGAAAATGAGCGATTCCATTCAACGCACGATGCGTGTTTGGCGGATGAGAGAGAAAACTGCCTCTTATCACATGCTAATGGTCGAGCAAGTCAACCGCGCGAAATGAGCGAACACCATAGGATCTGGGGGACTCCAAATCTGATGGCAGAGATATGGATAAACCAGATTTGACAGGGGAATTAGGCCGCGACACATAAAAGTTTGAAGTCTGATTTGACCGCTGAGTTGGCGGATGAGTCATTCCACAGGGTAACTGAAAATATTGAATCGTCGAGGAAGAGCTGGTGCAGTTCATAAGAGGACACATGGCCACCTCCCTGTGAGACGTTGGCGATGACGTAGAGGCGGGGAACTCTATGCGAATAGCAGTAGGTGATCCGAAGGGGTGGAAGAGGAAACGAACGGTCAAGGATAGATTGGCTTTAAGCCATGAAGAGACAGATAACAGAACATACAGAGAGAGAAGAGAAGAAAAAACAATGAAAGGAAAAGGCGAAAGTGGTAGTGAAGCAAGAAGCAGAAGACAGACAGCCGAGCTGACCTAAGGAAACATCGAGTAGACATAAATCTTGAGAGGTTCAAGCAATCCCTGAGAGGATCTGTCGAGAATTGAGTACCACATTGGGCTCCTCCCATTAAAGACCAGAGAGGTCAAGACTTAGAAAGGGAAAGAGTCTGTGCACTCTAGTGGCTTGGGGAATCCAAGAACCACCCTACCAAGCATCATCTGTTTCAGGAGACTCTAATTGAGCTCCTCACTGTATCTCTGCTTTAAAGACACAATAAAAGAAGGCCACCACTGAAAGTTGGACAGAAGACGTAGCCCTGGAGAATAGGGTGAAATCCTTATTAATTTGTTGTGTTCTTGTATTTGATTACTATGTTTCCCTTATTGTTTTCCATTTTTCCAGTGCCTGTGTATTTTGCAATCTGATCAATCTGTTGCCTAAAATACCATAGACACACACTAGCACATGAGTCTGTAATACCTTCTTCATTAATTATTTAACTGAGATCACTCAAGAGTGATTTTGAAATCAAGTGGTATTCTGTGTTACATGAGAGTTACATTGAACAATATACTCAAGATATAGACTTCAAAGATGTATATGCAACTTTAAGTCAAGGTAAACAAGTAGAAGAATTGGATTATCATGTAAAGGTTTGACTCTTATACCATTGTGGGAAGATATGCATTCCACAAACTGAAAGAGTAAAGATAATTCGAGAAGCACACACTTCTCTAATATCAGGTCACTTTTGGGGTAAATAAAACAGTTGCACAACTGCAAATATTTTGTTATTGGCCAAAAATGAATGAGACAGTTTCTAGATATGTAAGAGGGTGTATTATGTGTGCTAAAAGCAAGCCCGACAATAGAAAACTAGGCTTGTACACTCCATTACCAGTTCCTTCTCACCCTTGGGAAAGTGTTTCCATGGATTTTGTTGGAGGACTACCTAAATATAGGAAAGGTCATGATTACCTATATGTTGTTGTAGATAGGTTCAACAAAATGTGTATTTTGATACCTTGTAATAAACATATTATAGTTGAACAAACTGCAAAACTGTTCTTTGAACATGTATGGGTTCATTTTGGATTACCCACTTCCATTGTATCTGATCGAGACACCCGCTTTGTGTGGAAGTTTTGGTCAAGTCTGTGGGAACTGATGGACACTAAACTGAAGAAAAGAACAACTTTTTATCCACAAACTGATGGCTAGACAGAAGTAGTTAATAGGACAGTGATCCAGTTACTCAGAGGATATTGCAGCAAACATCCTAAGCTTTGGGATGAACATTTGTATTATGTGCAAAATGCTTACAATAGAGAAAAACATTCTTCTACACAGAGATCTCCTTTTGAGACCTGTTTTGGTTTCACACCAAGATCTCCTTTGGATTTTGTCTTTGGTAAAGATATCACAGTTGAGGGACACAGTGATGTGGACAGGGAAACTAGGTGTATTGAACAAATCTAAGAGATCCACCAGGAAGTACAGGAACAACTGGAAAAGAGCCAAGCCAAATACAAGCCAACGCATGACAAGCATCAGATGGAGCATAGTTTCCAAGTTGGTGATCAAGTCTGGCTGTATATCAGCAAGGACAGGATGCAAGGTGAAGGTAAAAAGCTAAAGCCTATCAGGTATGGACCTTTCAAGATACTTGAGAAGAATGGTGAGAATGCTTTTCGCCTTGATCTACCAGCTTACATGCATGTCTACTCAGTCGTGAATGCAGATTGCTTGAGGCTATTTGAAACTTCACTAATTGAGGACCCTGAAGAGCAGAGCCAATTGCCTTCTATTGATGACCTGCTACTTGAATATCTTAATGAATTGTAGGAAGACACAGTTCTGGATAGGAAGGTGAGGACGACATGCAGAGGAGATGTTGAGTACCTCAGAGTTGGTTTCAAGGGTTCAAATCCGAGCAGTACAAAGTGGATAGAGATTTGACAAGTGAGACAATTGTACCCTCACTTAATCGATGCTTGAAAACCAACTTGTGGTGGTCCAAAAGCTTTTTCAGTGGGAAGGCTGTGATCCAAATTGGATCCATGACAAATTATCAAAGTTCCATGACTGTATCAAATCAGGACAGACCTTAGAAATTTATGAACATAGAGTGATCAGGAAGGCCTCTGGACAGTGGCAGTTTGCAGCCAGCAAGGAACAATGAGGACCTCAATCAAAATGCGCTAACCGAGGCCCATGGAGACTGCACAGCAGGCAAAACTGGTAGTTGGGAAGCCCGAATTGGGAAACGATGGCCATTTCTGATGCGCGATTAGCACTAATTGCATAGCGCTAGGCAAAACCCCTCTAGAAGGAAAAGCCCCGAAGTGCTCGATCGCATGGAAGCCGAGAAACCGTAGGGAAAGCACTAAGGTGAAAGGCGGGTCCCGCGCTCCAAAACCGATGGTATATTGGGGCATCCTTGGGCGGTAAGCAGATTTGGCAGAAAACGAGTGATTCCATTCAGCGCATGATGCATGTCCGGCAGATGAGAGAGAAAACTACCTCTCGTCACACGCTAATGGTCGAGCAAGTCAACTGCGCGAAATGAGCGAACACGTAGGATCTGGGGGACTCCAGATCTGACGACAGAGATTGCACCCAATGGAGAAACTGAATTTGATAGGGGAATTAGGCTATGGCACATAAAAGTTTGAAGTCTGATTTGACCACTGAGTTGGCGGATGAGTCATTCCACAAGGTAACTGAAAATACCAAACCGTCGAGGAAGAGCTGGCGTAATTCGTAAAAGGACACGTGGCCACCTCCCTCTGAGACATTGGCGATGATGTAGAGGCAGGGAACTCCAAGTAAACAGTAGCAGGCAATCTGAAGGGGCGGAAGAGAAAACGAAAAGTCAAGGATAGATTGGCTTTAAGCCATGAATAGACAGAGAACAGAACATACAGAGAGAGAAGAGAAGAAAAAACAGTGAAAGGAAAAGGCGAAAGAGACAGTGAAGTAAGAAGCATAAGACAGAGAGCCGAGTTGACCTAAGGCAACATCGAGCAGACAGAAATCTTGAGAGGTTCAAGCAATCCCTGAGAAGATCTGTCGGGAATTGAGTACCACATTGGGCTCCTCCCATTAAAGACCAGAGAGGTCAAGACTTGGAAAGGGAAAGAGTCTGTGCACTCTAGTGGCTTGGGGATCCAAGAACCACCCTACCAAGCATCATATGTTTCAAGAGACTCTAATTGAGCTCCTCACTGTAAATCTTTGCTTTAAAGACACAATAAAAGAAGGCCACCACTGAAAGCTGGACTGGAGACGTAGCCGTGGAGAATAGGGTGAACTCCTTATTAATTTTTTGTGTTCTTGTATTTGCTTACTGTGTTTCCCTTACTGTTTTCGATTTTTCTAGTGTCTGTGTATTTTGCAATCTGATCGATCTGTTTCCTAAAATACCATAGACACACACCAACACATGAGTCTGTAATACCTTCATTCATTAATTATTTAACTGAGATCACTCAAGAGTGATTTTCAGATTACCTGCTGAGTAGATTTTGACTGCGCATTCCAGTTTTTATTGTGTTTTTAAACAATAAAATCCTCATATTTATCTTCAAACTATTACACAAGCCTTTTGTTTACAAAACCTGGAACAACAGTCTTTACCTACAAAACACAACAACTTATTATGAAAAACATAGGCGACTGAAGGTCTTCAATGGCTCTGCTGAGCTTGAAAGGCTATCGGAAGGAGTCTGGGGCATATCAGAGCGTAACCAATGGCTTTAATGGCCGCAGAGGCATAATGGAGGCTTTGTTGTATAAAACTGGCAAACAGAGCAAAAAATGGCTTTTATGTGTTTAATGGGAAAAACAGTCTTCTTTTGCATTATCGGGCAAACGTGAACAGTGCGAAAGAAAGAATACGGAGGGATTAAATATGGCAGGAATGGCTTAATTATGGTTAAAAACGTGTTGAGAAGTTAAAATGGAGTTTCAGGTCATTTCTTTGTTGAAATTGAAAAAATGATTTAACATAGAAAATCTTTGTAAAACACATAATGGTGGATTTGAAATTTTATTAACTCAGGTCGATAATGATATCGGATCCGGGCTAATATCGCATATCTCTATCATAGTATGGTGGGGGAAAGCGCTTTGCAAAAGAATATGATAATGAGCGGATGCGACGTGAAATGATATATGACATATAACTATGTCGGGTCCGGGCTTCCATCGGATATCAGAAATCACAGTGGTGGGAGGTATATATATCGAACGGGATGTGCGATGAGGCCGAATGCGATGTGGCGATAGACTGTAATATATAATGACATCAGGTCTGAATTCTCATCGCGCATCGCATATCGCAGTGGCGAAGGGTTATGTGTTATAAGCGAGACATTACAATGGGAGTAGACACGATATGGGAATAGATTGCGATATATATAGCGTTGAGTCCGGGCTTCCCATCGCATATCGCAATTAGGGAAAGGTGCATTTATATGAAAGGTTATGGTCCACCATCATTTGCGATGCGATATTTGTATAAAATACATAGTTTTTAAACAAAAACTAAGAGTTTTCAGGCTATTAGATAAAAGGATTTAATAATACGGGAAAGGGGAAATCTTAAGGATTTAATAATATAGGTTAGTGTTAATATGAAATATAGCGGAAAAGAGGAATAACACTAGGTATAGGTTAGTGTTAATATGAAATATAGCAAAATAGAGGAATAACACTAATTATAATTCTTTTTATGAGTTTTTGCTTTTCATATATGCATTAATACTTAGGGAAAACATATTTTAATGGGTTTTTTTTGTGTAAAAAGGGATTTTTACATGGAATTTTTACTTTTCCTAGGTAAAAAGCGCTTTGACCTTAGGAAAAGGGATTTTATGGAATGAATGAATATGAATGTATGAAGGGGAAATTAGTAAATATATGAATGAATGGAGATGAATGGGAAGTTAATTACTTGATCAAGTAGACCTTCATTTGCTTTGTGTAATTGGATCATGGACACAAAAAACATGATAAATGTACATTTTGTCCAATCAATAATCAAATTGCTGCAACCTTTCTCTACTTACCCTTTGCTTATCCTATCATTTTTTCTTCACTTAATGGGTGCATTTAAGCTAGCAAACCCTTTTTTTTTCTTCTTATTTGACAAAAACAAACTATTAAATCTACCCTTATATCCTCCAAGGGCTCAGATTAAACTAATGAGCACCTTATTATTCTCTACCTAACTACTGATCTGCCAAGATTAAACAATTTGGCTAGATCTTTATTCTCTAACTATAACATCAAATTTAAAGCATGAAGCAGTCAAGATTAAACAGTTTGACTGTCATGGGTTGTGGCATTTAGACTTGCTCACTTTCAGAGTTTATTTGTTTTCTTTCTACCTAACATTTTCATTTTTCCTTGATTTTTTAGAGCAGCTAACCTAACATTTTCTTTGATATGGACATCATCATCAAAATGTTTTTTAAACTAACATTTTATTCACTATTGTTATGTCCATATCCTAACTTAACATTTTTTGAAATATTCTATCTAATCAAAACCAAAAAATGCTACAACATTGGCTCCATCTAGGGACTGCTTTCTCTTGTAGAATGCAGAGAATCTGTAGATCCATGTGCCTTCTCCTCGTGCTATGGAGTCCTTGCTGTAAAAAATCACACAGACATCTTCGAAAGTGAAAGAAAACTGGAGTATTTACAATGAAAACTATTTCAACTTCTTAGTACTAAATGTAATGTTTGAGACACCTTCCATTTACAGGAGAAGTGGAATATTGCCCCTCAAGATTTTGCAGCACAAAAGTGTTGTTACCCTTTACTTCAGCAATTGCTAAAGGTCCAAACCACAGATTCCCGAATTTTCCATGCTTTCCTTTCTCTTCTCTCCTGGCATCCCATCTTAGAACTAGATCACCCTCCTTAAAGTCCCTTTCCCTGGCTCTTCTATCAAACAAGACCTTCATCTTATTCTAATATTTCTGCAATTTGTATTGAACTTCATCTCTATTTTCATTAAGCTCAATAATCTAATTTATTCTTCTAGAAAAACCATTAGGTTCATCTATTGCATCCTGTAGAAATTTTAAAACAGGGAAAGCCAAATTGGTAGGGAAGATTGCATCTTTTCCGTAGACTAATTGAAATGGAGATTTTCTAGTTGATCTCTTTGGAGTAATTCTATTTTCCCATACTGCATAAATCAAATGTGAATCCCAACTCTTCTTATGATCAACTAGAGTCTTTTTTATTACCTTTACCAAGCTTTTATTTGATGATTCTGCAAGGCCATTACCTTGAGGGTAATATGGAGTTGAATGATGTAACAAAATCTGATATTTCTGGCAAAAGTCAATCATTTTAACACTTGAAAAAATTGTTGCATTATCAGTTACAATTTTAGTTGGGCAACCAAATCTAGACAAGATATTCTCCTCAACAAACTTAATTACTATGGCATCAGTAACATTTCTGATTGGAATTGCTTCCACCCATTTAGTAAAGTAATCTGTTGCAATGAGGATCCATCTATGCTGATTACTTGAAGCGGGGTGAATCTCTCCATTAAAATCTAATCCCCATTGAGAAAAAGGAGATGAAACTATTGATGGTACAAGTGGAAGAGCTACTAATTGTTGTTTTCCAGCAAACATTTGGCAAGGAACACAGCCTCTTACCTTTGCCCCTACTTGTAAAAACAATGTGGGCCAATAAAATCCTCCCCTTAGAATCTTGTATGCTGTGGCTCTCTAAGCATAATGTTCCCCACAAAATCCTGTATGAAACTGATCAATGATTCCTTCAGTTTCAGATTTTGTTAAACATAATAAAAAAATGTTGAGTGGGTCTTTCCAGTATAAATTTGCATTAATAATGTAGTACTTGACTGATTTTAACTTGAGGGTTTTACATTGGGTTTTGGAGAATGATGCTGGACACTCAAAATGGATCAAGAAATTTACAATATATTGATACTAGTTTGACAACAAGAATTTTTCATCAATGTGTATAGGACTAATCAACTCTGAAGGTGGAGGTTCTTGTGGATTCTCTCCTTTAGAATGAAGGTAAGATTCTTGTGGATTCTCCCCTTCTGCAAGGACAAAAGGTTCTTCTGTATTCTTCCCTTGAGACTGAAAGGAAGGTTCTTGCGGATTCTTCCCTTGTATTTCTAAAACAGAATTGATTCCAAGAACTTTGCAGTTGGATTAAGCTAGAATCTTAGCTAATCCTTGACCCTTTACTAGCTTGGTAGTCTTGATAGTTAGATCAAATTCTAGAATTTGAGTGATCCATCTACCTCTTTTTCCATCAGTGTCTGGTTGGGTTAAGGCAATTTTTACAGCACTATTAGGGACATAAGCAATAATAGGTGAATGTAAGACATACATTTTGAATGATTTTAGGGCTTGAATAAGGGCATAGGCTTGCTTCTCAATGATGTCATACTTAATCTCAACATCTCTCATAACCTTGCCGAAAAAGGCTATGGGTTGGTCATGGGAATCTTCATTTTTCTGTAAAATAACAACAACAAGGGTTGTTTCAGAGGCAAAAGAGAAAATACTAAATGGTTTAGTATAATCAGGGTTGGCTAAGGTGGAAGCTTTAGAGATTGCCCTTTTTTATTTGTTCAGATTCATGCCTAGAAGAGGGAGTCCATTTGACTTCATGGTCCTTTCAGAGCATGTCTGTTATATCTTTCACTATCTCTACATAATTGGGAATTAATCGCCTTAGAAAATTAATCTTGCCCATAAAAGCTTGAATCTCCTTTCTGTTTCTAGGCAAGGTCAATGTTTCTATGGAAGACTTGTTTGGGATCAATTACTACTCCCTCCTTTGAAATTATATGGCCCAATAGTTTTCCTTCTTTGACAGCAAACAAGGACTTCTTTGGGTTCAGTGATATTCCAAATTTTCTACCCCTATCAAAAACCTTCATCAAGTGCTTTAGATGTTTCTGATCAGACTTAGAAAAAACAGTTACGTCATCAAGATAAATAACCACAAATTTATTTACCTAACCCATAAAAGCGGTGTCCATATCTCTCTAAAACGTTGCTCCAACATTTGTTAAGCCAAATGGCATCCTTGCGTACATGAATGTACCCCAGGGAGTAGTAAAAGTCGTCTTCTCTCTATCTGTTGTATCAACGTTCACTTGGTTATAACCTGAAAAACCATCAAGCATAGGAAGTCTTTGTGCTCCTGAAACCATTTGCAATAACTGGACCATTCTGGGCAAAGGATAATTATCTTTTAATGATGCCTTGTTCAGATTTCTAAAATCCACGCAGAGTCTTATTTGTCCATTTTTCTTTCTAACAGGAACTAGATTTACAGCCCAATTAGAATATCTATGAGGGAGGATGATCTGGGCATCTAACATTTTCTTAATCTCTCTTTCTACAGTTGGCAGAAGAGATGGATTTATCCTTCTAATCTTCTGTTGATACGGTTTTGCTTCTGGCTTCAGAGGAATCTTGTGTTGTATTAAAGATGTATCATAGGTCTTTAAATCAACGTAATTCCAGGCAAAAACATCCTTATAATTTTGCAGTAATTTAAAATACTGAGCTTTGATTTTTGGGTCTAGATATGCACACAATTTGATGTTTTTAATATCTTTATAAGTTCCAACGTTAATTTCTTTTGTGTCATCTTCTGAAGAAATAGATTGCGGGTTTTGGAAAAAATCATTTTGATCGAATAATTTTTCTAAAGGAATGAGTCCCTTTGGAATAAAATTATTAGATAATTGGATAACGTTGTGATTAACAATCTGGGCTTTAAAATCTGAAGTATCATTTCCTTCTGCGTCTTCATTTATTTCAGCTCTATCTTCATCAACTTGCAGAAATGAGAAATCATTTACTACCTGTAGAAATGATTTCAGTTTTTCATCATCTTCAAATATTTGCCAATGTTTTAGATTATATAGGATAGATGGCCTATATTTGACTTGTATCTGATAGAGTACATCAGTATGATCAGGAATTTTAAAAGCACTAGCAGAGACAACTAAGGCATCTGCATGAACGTTCTGATCTCTGGGAATGTGAGTCAAATTAAAAGCATCAAATAAGTTTTCCACCTGTTAGTGCCTAAATCTACCTCAGGCTAAAGGAAGGCAGGTCTAGGGCAACATCAAACCACGCTTAATTTGGTAGAGAACCCTACTAGGTCGGAAGAGGGCTCTCTCCTTGTCAATCTCAATTAGGATATGGAAACTAGGGCTTGAGATGACTGAAATGAATGCTGATTTTAGGCTAGATATAGAAAATTAGGGTTTCTGGTTTAATTTTAATTTTTGGTTGCTGGATCAATTGGAGAAGGCAGATTGGATCCGGGAAATTAATTCAGGAATACAGTCATGTCCTGTGGGGCAGGGTAGACAAGAGCTTATGTACTAGCAAAGGATTGATATGGTAGAGTAAGATAGCTGAGGAGTTGAGGAGGGCATAAGAAACTATGAATCCTCTTCAAATAGTGAAAACATTGAAAACTAAATGAAATCCCAAACAAAGCACTGTAAATCTAGTGTATTTTGTCTATTCACCTTGATTCATTTAGTTTAGAAGAAAAAGAGAAATGTGGATATGTATAAAATTTCAGAAAAACTCATTACAAAGAAGAAACTATACATAAACTCACTGTCACAAGAATCCCATAAAAATAGCTGTGAAACCTGGTTTTATTCCTTGCTAACTGCTGATACAAAATGTTTAGTGAGTCCAATACTTCTGCCAAAGTCCAACCTCTACGAATGAATCAAAAAGTACATGATATAGGCAAGGAAACTACTCAAGCTAGCTATCAAGGTCGAATCCATGAGAAGAGGGGTGGTTTCAACCATATTTAAACTAGGAACAGGAATATAGGCAGTGGAACAACTTGCCTCTAAAACCATGGAAACTGATTCATTCACCCCCAAACCACTTCAAAATGATGAATCTACCCTCTAAGGTAATTTTGAAATTACATAGCATAACATCATTTACAATCATAAACTCATCCAAGATGAGAGGAAAAATCAACTTGTATAAAAACTAGGCGAAATTTGGATGTTTGAACAAAATTGGCAAAATTCATCCTATGCGTAGCGCCACTGATCCTATGCGCGTCGCTTTTTCTAGGCCAATTTTAGAAGGCTTCCTAGAGTCCAAATCAGGTGCAGGATAGCTCGTTGGAAAGCTTGGCGAGTCTACTTTCTAGAACAACTTGAATTTCCGAATTTGAAGTCCATTTGCCCCTCCAAAAATTGATTCTCCCAACACTGCTTCCCGTGTGGCAAAAAAGTGGTAGAGAGGGCATTTTTTAGGTGTTTTTTGCCCTTTTGGAGACCTAGAACTTGTCCAAAATTCTCTGCCATTTTTGAGCTTTCATATTTTTCCATGCTGATTCCAAAAATATAAACTTTTTTGCAAGAAATTATCCCCAACACCTATTGAAAAAACTGTTTTTTACATTAAAAATTTCAAAATTGACAAAAATTTCTCCAAATTTCTTGAAATTTGGCATGATTGACCCTTGTTAAGTGCTTTGATGAGCCAATGATGTTTCAGCCAAGATCTTGAGTTTATCTTTCTCTTTATTGTTCCTCAAGACTCTTCTTAGCTTGGCTTTTAGCCTCTTTGTCCTTGCATTACAAATATTTTTCCTTGATGATCAAATCTTTGACACTCCTTGGATTATGAGCATCCAGGTCCATGACACTCACCTCTTGTGCCACCTCATGGTTCACAAGGAAAAAATCTCCATAATCACTGTCCATTGGCTTGATGGACTGTAAATGCTAGTGAGGAAAGAAAGGTAGTGTGGGTGAATGATGAGTATGAAGAGATTTTCAAAAGAAAGGGAATGAGTGGGATGAGACATGGATATGCGTGAGATTTGATGTAATGTAGGGTTTGAGAGAATAGAGTATGAAGGGGATGACTAGGGTGATAAGAATTGAGGGTATAGGGTTATGTATGTAAGTAGAGTTTTAGGGAAGTGTAATGAGGGAATGGGATTAGGGAAAAATATATGTAGGAGTGGAGTGTAAGGAGAGAGTGGGTTGAGTGTAATAGGATAGAGGGAATGAGGGTTTACTATCAATAATGAGTGATAACACTAAGAAAACTAGGTTTTAGAACAACAAATTTAGGGTTTTAATTTAAAAAAGGAAAGACCAAGCAAAATCTTCATGAAAGCACCATAAACAACAATAAGATGATAGTACTTACCTTCAAGAGGACATTTGTAAGTGATTTGGTAATTTTGGAGGAAGTTTAGACTTGGCTGGATAGGTGCATAGCGCCCTCTCTCAGGTGCGCAACGCCTTTTCTATGCGTAGCGCCAGCTGCCAGGTGCACAATGCCTTTTTTCAGACCACTTTTGGAGGCCTTAATGGTGTCGAAATTGGGCGTGTGATAGCTCGTTGGAAATATTATCGAGTCTAATTTCCAAAAAATCTTTAATTTTCCAATTTGAAGGTCATTTGCCCTGTCAAAAGTTAAATCTCCCAAGACTAGTCAAAATGTGCAAAATGAGGCTGCCTAAATGCAGAGTGCTGTTGCAATCAACTTTTGAAGGTCTTCCTCAACTCCAAATTGAGCTTATGATAGCTCACTGGAAATATATTTGTGTCTTGTTATCATTTGACTCATCAAAAAACTCATTTGGCCAACCAAGCTAGGAGAAATATCGATTTTCCCAAGGTCACTTCAGAGGTGCATTAAGTCTCTTGAGGTAACTTGTACTTTTGATATTTCTCTAAAACCATGACACCTATGTAAAAAGGGAAGGAGGTTTTTCTTCCATGGCATATTATGGACAAAAACCTCTCTCATGGTTTCAAAATTCATTTTTTCTTGCTCAAAAACATCATTTGAGTAAAACCTATCCTGATGTGTGGAACAGGGGATTTGTCGAAATGAAGTGAAAAACACAGGCCTAGCCTAGAAAATTGTCAAATTGTGGCAAGAAACTAGGGTTTGTGGGAAAATGAGGAATTTGAGGGGTATTCGCGATGAGAAGTGTTTAATAAGGTACATTAAAGATAGGGGAAGGTGTATGAGCATCAAGATGTAAGATTTATTGATTATTTGACCACCCAAGAGAAATTACCTTCAAAACCATAGGAGAAGAAAACGAGCCTTACCCAAGTACAACTGAAGCACGAATCAAGGTGTAAAATGACCCATTGGAACCTGAAATGATGATGAAAACTCTCTCAATGATGGTACACTCAGATGAATGGTGACATGCACTGACTTTGGAAAACTTTGAAAGGAGTGAAAACCAAATCCTAGATCTAATACCTAGTGGCCATATTTTATCTTAAGACTCACCAAAATGACAAAATTTGACTTTGACACTTAAAATCATTTTGTAAGAGCATGTTTGATCACTGGAGGAAGGCTTCAAAGGCTGACACTAACATTGACTCCAATGGGGATGGTAGCTCCTTGGAGGTGCCAAGAACCACAGATCTTTGGGAGAGCAGACCAGTGCCTTATCCATTGGGCAATGGAGTCAAAAACTCAACCTGAAATGCATGAACGAAAATTGATGACTTGACGACACAAACTAACTTTTACTCAACTAAAAGCCGACTTGATACTAAAACGCAACTGAAAAACTGGAAAAATACTCAAAATGGAGCTTATTCAATAAAACCTACTCTAGCTGTTCTATTCATCCTCTGATCAAGTGAAATGAAACAACCAATGCAACCAAGTAAGCATTCTGGATGTTGTTTGCATACTCCACAAGTGCTTTCTTATGAACAACAAGAGATAATTACTGAAAGGCAACTACCGTGAAAACTTGTAAATAGATCTGTTGAATAATATGGATTCTCTATCTGACTCCAAAAACATTGCATAAGGATCTTGAAATTCATGCATACTGGGACTTAGCTCATCCAATGGATTACTTTTCTTCTCCTTGTACCATGAATGCAAACTTTCATCTGAGTTTTGTGATGAGACTCCTGCTGAAAATTACAAAGAAACGCTGCCAGATCAAGTTTGTATCAGTACACGTTTCAAGCTCACAGGTAGCTAATGGAGAGGGAATTTTACTGCAGACATCATCCAACACATTTGCTATTGGATCGTGACAAAATTGAAAAGACTGTTGCAACCCATTTTCTATTGGTTCCGATGAGATCACATGATTTTCTATAGGCTTCCCATCTTTTATTGAAGATATACTATGCAATTTTCTCGTCAAAAAATGAAATGATTCAAAACAAAATGGTACGGAATCATCTTGCATCATTTGATCATATGGTCCAGCTTCCAAGTCTTCATTTTCAACTTGAAAATAAATGGCATTCGGACGCTACAAATCTAGATATGAAAAGTCTTGAACAAGGTTTTCATTGCCCTCAAGATGGTCCAGATAAAGACTTGTCGACAGTTGATTTCTAATTGCATGAAAGTTGTCTCTGATGAACTGAAACAAAGCAAAACAAAAAGGAAAATATCCTTCACTTACTTCAAAATTTGATGCACTTTCCTCCTCACTTCCATAGCTGATATGCAATGGCTGATCATTGTACTCAAACTGCAGAAAGTGAACTTCTTCCTCCCACAAACTAGTTGTTGATTTGTCTGCAAGAGTAACTTCTATTTGGTGAACATAATCATCATCATACTGATCAATTTGAGGCAAATCATTAGTGTAAAATACATCATCAAGCATACATGTCATATCAACATATCTCTCTTCTACAAGATGGTCTATAAAACAATCATCACCAGATCTATGACAACTGGGATAAGAAAGAAAAAGTTTTGGATCAACAATTTGTTCTTCTTCAATCAGCGAGCCATGGTCTTGAACATCATGCTCTTTCATTGTGGTGATCTTTTGCATCATCTCTTCCACTGCACTTACCAAAATTTCAAGCTTTACCTCTAAATATGTCGATTCCTCTTTATCTATGTTCTTCCTCTCTTCTTCCTTCAACTTTGCCCTTCTGATCAACAGATTAGCCTCTACATCTACTGCATTTTTTTGCATCTCTTCAAGAGTTGCAAGGTTCCTTTCCCTCAACTGAAACTCCATTTCTGGATCAATGGAACCTGGGTAGTGCAAGAGGGCAGATCGAGGAGGAGGTCTTATATTAAGTGGCATCAACAAATAGACTTGGTTAAATTTGGCAGAAAACTGTTGCACCGTCTCCCCTGGCTATCTTTTCAGCTGGTTATACTCTTCTAGAATCAAGAAAGGGTTTTGTCTGACCACCCACTTGTCGAGCAAAACTTTGACGAACTGCTGGAAATCTGAGATGATTGCATCAAGTAGGGTTTTGAACCAACTCTTGACTTCATCAACTTCAAAAACATCAAGAAAAGACTCGAAATTCAATACATGTCTCTCAACAATGATGTTGTCGCGTTCACCATCAAATCTTGGTGGATATAGGTCATGATTTTTAGGGAAAGCATGGGATATAGGAGGTAAAATCAGAGGCTTGTATCGATCTGGAATTTTATAAGGTATAGAGGTATGTATAGAAGGTGTAGAATTAGTCTTGGTCTCTTTAGGCTCATCATTTTGAAGGCGGTCATCACAAGATTAAGAAAAAGGGTCTTGATCAAGATCAAAGGCATGCGAATATTTGGTATTCACAATCTTCAAAGGGAAAGAATCGAATGCAGGTCTGGGATCTTTTCTCAAATACAATATACTTTGTAAAGCCTTCTTGACATTCTCGGGAAAAGAGAAGAAACAATTTATAACAAAGAACAAAATGTCTTGGATGAAATTCCAACTTGAATACCTGATCTTTCCATATTTTCCTTTCATGTTTTTGCTGGTCCGGTTCATCCTCCAGTGGAGTCTTTCGATCTGATCTCGAAATTGATTTGGAGTCACCAAGTGAATGATTTCAGCCTTCCGGTGTCTGATCGTTGTTCACCATCAACAATCAGATCTAAAATTGATTACATTTTGCTGAGGAACATAAAACTACGTTCCCCAGTATGGTCGCCACTATGTTAGTGCCTAAATCTGCCTCAGGCTGAAGGAAGGCAGGTCTAGGGTAACATCAAAGCATGCCTAACCTAGTAGCTAGCCCTACCAGGTCGGGAGAGGGCTCTCTCCTTGTCAATCTCAATTAGGATATGGCAACTAGGGCTTGAGATGACTGAAATGAATGATGATTTTAGGCTAGATATAGAAAATTAGGGTTTCTGGTTTGATTTTAAGTTTTGGTTGCTGGGTTAATTGGAGAAGGCAGATTGGATCCGGGAAATTAACTCAGGAATACAGTCATGTCCTGTGGGGCAGGGTAGACAAGAGCTTATGTACTAGAAAAGGATTGAGATGGTAGAGTAAGACAACTGAGGTGTTGAGGAGGGCATAAGAAACTATGAATCCTCTTCAAACAGTGAAAACATTGAAAACTAAATGCAATCCCAAGACAAAGCACTGTAAATATAGTGTATTTTGTCTATTCACCTTGATTCATTTAGTTTAGAAGAAAAAGATAAATGTGGATACATATAAAATATTAGAAAAACTCATTACAAAGAAGAAGCTATACAACTCACTGTCACAAGAATCCCACAAAAATAGTTGTGAAACCTGGTTTTATTCCTTGCCAACTGCTAATACAAAATGTTCAATGAGTCCAATACTTCTGCCAAAGTCCAAACTATACAAATGAATCAAAAAGTACATGATATAGTCAAGGAAACTACTCAAGCTAGCTATCATGGTTGAATCTATGAGAAGAGGAGTGGTTTCAACCATATCTAAACTAGGAACAGGAATATAGGCAGTGTAATAGCTTGCCTCTAAAACCATGGAAACTGATTCATTCACCCCCAAACCACTTAAAAATGATAAATATAGCCTCTAAGGTCATTTTTCAGTTACATTTACATAGCATAGCATCATTTACAATCATAAATTCATCCAAGATGAGAGGAAAAGTCAACTTGTAGAAAAACTAGGTGAAATTTGGATTTTTGAACAAAATTGGCAAAATTCATCCTATGCGTAGCACTTTTTCTAGGCCAATTTTGGAAGGCGTCCCGGAGTTCAAATCGGGTGCAGTATAGCTCATTTGAAATCTTGGTGAGTAGACGTTTTGGAACAACTTGAGTTTCTGAATTTGGAGTCCATTTGCCGCTCCAAAAATTGATTCTCCCAACACTGCTTCCTTTGTGGCAAAAAAGTGGCAGAGAGGGCACTGTTTAGGTGTTTTTTTCCCTTTTGGAGACCTAGAACTTGTCCAAAATTCTCAGCCATTTCTGAGCTTTCATATTTTTCCATGCTGATTCCAAAAATATAAACTTTTTTGCAAGAAAATATCCCCAACACTTATTGAAAACCCCTGTTTTTTACATTAAAATTTTCAAAATTGACAAAAATTTCTCCAAATTTCTTGAAATTTGGCATGATTGACCCTTTTTAGGTGCTTTGATGAGCCAATGATGTTTCAGCCAAGATCTTGAGTTTATCTTGCTCTTTCTTGTTCCTCAAGAATCTTCTTCGTTTGGCTTTTAGCCTCTTTGTCCTTGCATTACAAATCTTTTTCCTTGATCATCAAATCTTTGACACTCCTTGGATTTTGAGCATCCAAGTCCATGACACTCACCTCTTGTGCCACCTCATGGTCCACAAGGACAAAATCTCCATAATCACTGTCCATTGGCTTGATTTACTATAAATTCTAGTGAGGAAAGAAAGGTAGTGTGGGTGAATGATGAGTATGAAGAGATTTTCAAAAGAAAGGGAATGAGTGGGATGAGACATGGATATGCGTGAGATTTGATGTAATGTAGGGTTTGAGGGAATAGGGTATGAAGGGGATGACTGGGGTTTTAAGAATTGAGGGTATAGGGTTATGTATGTAAGTAGAGTTTTAGGGAAGTGTATATGAGGGAATGGGATTAGGGAAAAATATATGTGGGAGTGGAGTTTAGGGAGAGAGTGATTGGAGTGTAATAGGATAGAGGGAATGAGGATTTACTATCAATAATGAGTGATAGAACTAAGAAAACTAGGTTTTAGAACAAAAAAATTAGGGTTTTAATTTAAAAGAGGAAAGACCAAGCAAAATCTTCATGAAAGCACCCTAAACAACAACAAGATGACAATACTTATCTTCAAGAGGACATTTGGAAGTGATTTGGTAAGTTTGGAGGAAGTTTAGACTTGGCTGGATAGGTGCCCAACACCCTCTCTCAGGTGTGCGGCGCCTTTTCTATGCGCAATGCCAGTGTAATTTTACAATGTCAAACTTTGCCAAGTGCGCAATGCCTTTTCTATGCGCAGCGCCGGCTGCCGGGTGCGCAACGCCTTTTTGAAGACCACTTTTGGAGGACTTCCTAGTGTCTAAATTGTGTGTGTGATAGTTCAATGGAAATCATATCGGGTCTACTTTCCAGAACATCTTGAATTTTCCAATTTGGAGGTCATTTTCCCTATCAAAATTTAAATCTCCCAAGACTGGTCAAAATGTGCAAAATGAGGCTGCCTAAATGCAGAGAGCTGTTGCAGTCAACTTTTGAAGGTCTTCCTCAACTCCAAATTGAGTTCGTGATAGCTCATTGGAAATACCTTTGTGTCTAGTTATTATTTGACTCATCAACAAATTCATTTGGCCAACCAAGCTAGGAGAAATCTTGATTTTCCTAAGGTCACTTCAGAGGTGCATTAACTCTCCTAAGGCAAATTGTATTTTTGACATTTCTCTAAAACCGTGACACCTGTGTAAAAAGTGAAGGAGGTTTTTCTTCCTTGGCCGGTTATGGACAAAAACCTCTCTCACACTTTCCAAATTCATTTTGGCTTGCTCAGAAACATCAATTGAGTAAAACCTATCCCGATGTATGGAACAGGGGATTTGTCGAAATGAAGTGAAATGAAGGGGATAAGGGGCTTCTAATTTTTTGAGAAAATTCTGGGAATTAGGGAGGGATGTTAGGAAGTAGAGGAAGGTGAAATTTCAAACATTGAGTGAGGAGAAGGGGTCCAAAAGGGCAAAATACAGGCCTAGCCTAGAAAATTGTCAAATTGTGGCAAGAAACTAGGGTTTGTGGGAAAATGAGAAATTTGAGGGATATCAGTGATGTGAAGTGTTTAATAAGGCGCAATAAGGGTAGGGGAAGGTGTATGAGCATAAGGATGCAATCTTTGTTGATGATTTGACCATCCAAGAGAAATTACCTTCAAAACCCTAGGAGAAGAAAATGAGCCTTACCCAAGTACAACTGAAGCACAAATCAAGGTGTAAAATGACCCATTGGAACCTGAAATGATGATGAAAACTCTTTGAATGATGGTACACTCTATGGAATGGTGACATGGACCGACTTTGGAAAACTTTGAAAGGAGTGAAAACCAAATCCTAGATCTAATACCTAGTGGCCAAATTTTATTTGAAGACTCACTGAAATGACAAAATTTGACTTTGACACCTTAAAATCATTTTGTAAGAGCATGTTTGATCACTAGAGGAAGGCTTCAAAGACTGGCACTAACACCACCAAATCCCATACCTAATTTCGGTAGGACCTAAGTCTAGGGTGCTTAGTCTGGCAAACATTCTTTACTTGCTTAACAATAAGTTCAGAATCGATAAAAACACTTAAATTTTGAACTTTTAAGCTTTTGGCTAAATTCAATCCTAAAACAAAAGCTTCATATTCAACAACATTATTGGTAACTTCGAAGTCTAATTTACATGATTGGGTTATATTTTCCTTTTCAGATGAAATTAAAACAACTCCAGCTCCTGCCCCTTCTTTTGTGCAAGAGCCATCAAAGAACAGTTTCCAAATATCAGTTTGGTTTGGTTCAGGACTTTCAACTACTTCTTCAATCTTAACCTAAGTTTTATGTTGGCTTGAAGTGAGCTGAAAACAACCAAAGTCTTGATTTGTTGCATAAATTGGATGGTTCCTTGGCTGGTCAGTCTTACAAACAGTATGTGAAAACCTTACCTCTCTATATAATCTCAACTGCTCTCCTCCATAAACAGGAATAGTATCATATGACATGTCCATATGTAGAGTTCCCCCTAGTTTGGCACAACATGACCTAGAAAGGAGCATTCCAAACTTGGGAGGGATTTCCGTGACAACAATATCAAGTACTACACTCTTTACTGGAATTTGGGCAAGGGTAACCACTAGATGCTTAATCAGTCCTAAACAGGGCACCCTTTTGGAATCAAAGGTGTACAGGTCATGGTAGGATTTAGCGATATCGAGTTTCAAATGGTCCATGATGGATTTTGGCATAAGGTTTTGTGATGCTCCTAAATCAAGCATACAATTGTATAACATGGAGTCATTTGTTTTAAGAGTTACGTAGAAAGGAGACACTATCTCATTTATCATGTCTGAACTAGGGCCAAAGACTACTGCTAGTTTTTCATCTTGTAGACTTATGACATCACCTTCAACATCAACCGAGGTATTTTCAATCCATTTAGTGACTTGACTTTTATAATCGAGTTTTTAGAAAGTTATGACAATGGAATTAGGATCTTAACCCTCTCCAATTCTTTTTCAACATTAAATGCAGTCAAAATGTTTTTACCAACTTGGGAAGTATCAATTGACTGATCTAATGGCTGAATAAGAGTTGTTTGAGCTTCAACAGTTTTGGTACGTGGTTCAATTATCGGAGTTTCCTTTGGAGGTCTCCTAGGAATAGGTCTAGGCCTAAGATCATACCTTTTGTTCAATTCTGCAATTAAAAATTCAGGAAATGCATGATATTTAGATACCTGTGCAACTTCCTGATCCTCTTGACCCTGATTCTATTGTGAGAGAGGAATGATGGCTGTTTGAGTGGAAGAAGAATCCATACTATTAATATCTTCAGTGATTTTCATAGTATTATCATTAGGTTGTTGGTCATCTATTAATAGAGGAGTAGGAACCTGTTGATCATTGGTAGGTCTCTGAAGAATTTGTAGTGGTTGGTTTCTTTTATATTGACTTTGATTTTGGCTTTGAGGTCTAGCAACTGTTTGTTGTATGGTCCTAGGTTGGGTCTCAATCTTTGAAATCCTATTTGATAGGTTTCTAAGAAGAGATGTTATTTCATCTATTTTTGAGTCTTCTGATTTAGTCTTAGAGGAATTAGAGGCTTCTTGAACAGATTTAAGTTTTCTTTGGGCCTTTTCTTCCTTAAGTTTCAAAGAAGTTGAGGTTGCCCTATTTGCTTCTACTTCTATAGCGTTTGTTTGCATGTCTTCAAGAGTTCTTGAAGTTCTGTCTCGTAGCATAACAACAAAGTCATCATCGAAAGATTTAGAAAATCTAGACTTAGCTATTGCTACAGGGGGCTTACAATCAGCAGACATTTTTTAACAGACTTTGTTGAATCTTTTGATAAAATCTTCTACTAGTTCACCAAAGTTCCTTTTAAGCCCTTCAAATTATGTGAGGAAATAAAGAGGATACCTTTTCACACCCCATTGATTTTTTAAATATGGTAGTAAGCTCTTCCCAATTTCTAATGGTAGCTACTGGTAACTGCCTAAACCAAATCCTCACATTTCCCCCAAGTGACTGTACAAACAATCTCATATAAACATTTTCTTGTTCAATATTCATGTTGTTGCAAAGTCAAGGAAAGCTTGAAGATGGTCCTCAGCTGAGGGACCAATTTCTCCATTATACTTGGGAAGGTATTTTAGCTATCCAGGTGGGAATGCATCAAGGTTATTAGGTAAGACTAAGGTAGTATATCTAGCCTGTACAATAGGTCAGAAAGCCATGACAGTAGGTGGTGTATGAGGTGGTTGAGGTGTATGAGGTTGTCCAGTTGGAGTATGAGGTGTTTGTGTGGATGTAGAGGATGAAGAAGAAGTAGAAGAAGAAGATGGTGATTTATGAGTTGATGAACTAGTTGGAGGTGAAGGAGGAGGAGATCTCTTGAAAGAATTCAAAGGATTCCTAAGAACTAACTTTGGGACTTGTAAAGGAATACCTTATTTTGTTTCAAAGAGAGGATTGGAATATATAGAAAAGGTCTCCTCAGATTATTTGGAAGAAGAAGCTTCATGTTGATCAAAAATGGAAGGAAAATGATAGGTGGTAGGGGATATAAAATCTGTGGGTTTATATTCTGGTAGATTGACACCTAAATCAGATTCAGTTTTAGGTGATCCTGGAGGTAGTGTGGGTATTGGATGAGAGTCTAATGAATGAATAAGGTATGTTGACTTAAAATCAACTCCTCTGTTTAGAAGTTTAGCAACCCTGGGTGATAAATGGGAGTAATCAGGATCAACTAGGATATTACTATAGGGGTCAAATGATTCTAATTCTTCAGACTGCAGGACTGAAGAGGAAGAAGAAGATGGTTTGTGTCCCCTTTTAGATATGGTTTTTTTCTCAGAATATTTTCAGGATCTGACAAAGGACTAACTATGTCACCTTCTGACTGAGATCTGGTATTTTTATATGGTGCCAGCTTAGGAGTGTGGAGTTGCCCAAGTGAATTATTTTTACATTTCTAAACCTTTAATCACCTTTAAAGGAAAGAATGAATGAATATCGTTGTCCCAAGGGAAACTTGAATGAAATTCGAACCCCTGGCAACTGTGTCAGTCTGATGTTGTACCTCTGAGATAGTAGTAGGTCAGGCTACCAATGCCAGAGCATCTAAAATAATTGTTTTGGGGGTTTTTGGTTTTAATCTTGGAAGACCAATGAATGAAGAGATATGTAGAATTGAAGTAATTAATCCTTTGGGTTATATTAATACTTCAACAAAGGGCTACTATAAAGCATTACACAATGATATAGATAAAAAGTAGTGGTGAGTAGAAGACAACAAAAAATATGATTATCACAGTTTCCACACTGTAAAATAGAACAATCATAAGTTGGAAAACCTTCTAAACTACGTTCCAAAGGTTCAAGGAAGTATACTTAATGCTTACACAAGATGCTAATGATTTACTGATTAGAGGGGATTAGCTACACAGATAGTTGCAATAATCCATTCTCTTAATAGATGATCACTTCAGGAGTTTATAGGAATCAATTGAAACTCTAATTGTTCCTACCTAGATATCTCTATAAGTCATAAGCATATGAAGAAAAACATAATGATTGAAAACTGGAAAAACTTACAGGATAACACAAAACTATGTAAAACCAGATTCAGAATCCTCTGTTTTGTATTAAGGCACCAGAAAGACTGAATACATCAAGTGTCTACAAAAGCTTCCTTCAAAGGTGCAACTAGGTTCAAAATGAAATGAACCGTCATGACTTAACAAGCAGTGAGCAATAAACCATGAACTTCGAACCATTTACAACTCAAGAAGAGAGTTATTTATACAATAATGAAACTAGAAAAATATCACTAGAACTGATTAAGATTTTTAGGAAAAGAAAGATCTTCATGGCAAGAAGATAGGGGCAGCTGTTTGAACTGCTTCTTGTTGTCCCCTTTATTCAGGCTGTGCTAGCTTTGTTGTCTGACATTTTCCCCCTTATGTTGCTTTGTTGTTTGTATCCTCTACGATGGCTGTTTTCTTAATTTTGATCTTTCATCTAACTTCTTTAAACTCTGTAATTCTCTTTTGACCCTACTGAGTAGATTTTGACTGCGCATTCCAGTTTTTACTGTGTTTTTAAACAGTGAAATCCTCATATTTATCTCCAAACTATTACACAGGCTTTTTGTTTACAAAACCTGGAACAATAGTCTTTACCTACAAAACACAACAACTTATTACGAAAAACATAGGTGATTGAAGGTCTTCAATGGCTTTGCTGAGCTTGAAAAGCTATCGGAAGGAGTTTGGGGCATATCAGATGGTAAACAATGGCTTTAATGGCTGCAGAGGCATAATGGAGGCTTCGCTATATAAAACAGGCAAACAAAGAAAAAAATGGCTTTTATGTGTTTAATGGGAAAAACAGTGTTCTTTTGCATTATCGGGCAAAGGTGAACAACACGAAAGAAAGAATACAGAGGGATTAAATATGGTGGGAATGGCTTAGTTGTGGTTAAAAACATGTTTAGCAATTAAAATGGAGTTTCAGGTCATTTATTTGTTTAAATCAAAAAAACAATTTAATACAGAAAATCTTTGCAAAACACATAACCGCAGATTTGAAATTTTATTAAACCAGGCCGATAATGATATCGGATCTGGATTGCTATCACAATATGGTGGGGGAAAGCACTTCGCAAAAGAATATGATAATGAGTGAATGAGCGGATGCGACGTGAAATGATATATGACATATAACTATGTCGGGTCCGGGCTTCCATCGGATATCAGAAATCGCAGCGGTGGGAGGTATATATATCGAATGGGATGTGCGATGAGGCCGAATGCGATGTGGCGATAGACTGTAATATATAATGACATCAGGTCCGAATTCTCATCGTGCATTGCATATTGCAGTGGCGAAGGGTTATGTGTTTTAAGCGAGACATTGCGATGGGAGCAAACGCGATATGGGAATAGATTACGATATATATAGCGTTGAGTCCGGGCTTCCGATCACATATCGCAATTAGGGAAAGGTGCATTTATATGAAAGGTTATGGTCCACCATCATTTGCGATGCGATATTTGTATAAAATACATAGTTTTTAAGCAAAAACTAAGGGTTTTCAGGCTATTATATAAAAGGAGTTAATAATACGGGAAAGGGGAAATCTTAAGGATTTAATAATATAGGTTAGTGTTAATATGAAATATAGCAGAAAAGAGGAATAACACTAAATATAATGCTTTTTATGAGTTGTTGCTTTTCATATATGCATTAATACGTAGGGAAAACATATTTTAATGGGTTTTTTTGTGTAAAAAGGGATTTTTACATGGAATTTTTACTTTTCCTAGGTAAAAAGCACTTTGACCTTAGGAAAAGGGATTTTATGGAAATGAATGAATATGAATGTATGAAGGGGAAATTAGTAAATATATGAATGAATGGAGATGAATGGGAAGTTAATTACTTGATCAAGTAGACCTTCATTTGCTTTGTGTAATTGGATCATG
>APFE030934572.1:47764-61974 GCA_000404065.3 Pinus taeda | reverse complement strand
TTTCCTTGATGATCAAATCTTTGACACTCCTTGGATTTTGAGCATGCAAGTCCATGACACTCACCTCTTGTGCCACCTCATGGTCCACAAGGACAAAATCTCCATAATCAATGTCCATTGGCTTGATTGACTATAAATTCTAGTGAGGAAAGGAAGGTAGTGTGGGTGAATGATGAGTATGAAGAGATTTTCAAAAGAAAGGGAATGAGTGGGATGAGACAGGGATATGAGTGAGATTTGATGTAATGTAGGCTTTGAGGGAATAGGGTATGGAGGGGATGACTAGGGGTTTAAGAATTGAGGGTATAGGGTTATGTATGTAATTAGAGTTTTAGGGAAAAGTGTATATGAGGGAATGGGATTAGGGAAAAATATATGTGGGAGTGGAGTTTAGGGAGAGAGTGACTGGAGTGTAATAGGATAGAGGGAATGAGGGTTTACTATCAATAATAAGTGATAGAACTAATAAAAGTAGGTTTTATTACAAAAAAATTAGGGTTTTAATTTAAAAGAGGAAAGACCAAGCAAAATCTTCATGAATGCACCCTAAACAACAACAAGATGACAATACTTATCTTCAAGAGGACATTTGGAAGTGATTTGGTAAGTTTGGAGGAAGTTTAGACTTGGCTGGATAGGTGAACAACACCCTCTCTCAGGTGTGTGGTGCATTTTCTATGCGCAACGCCAGTGTAATTTTATAATGTCAAACTTTGCCAGGTGCGCAACACCTTTTCTATGCACAGCACCGACTGCCAGGTGCGCAACGCCTTTTTGCATACCACTTTTGGAGGCCTTCCTAGTGTCTAAATTGTGTGTGTCATAGTTAGATGGAAATCATATCAAGTCTACTTTCCAGAACATCTTGAATTTTCCAATTTAGAGGTCATTTGCCCTATCAAAATTCAAATCTCCCAAGACTGATCAAAATGTGCAAAATGAGGCTGCCTAAATGCAGAGTGTTGTTGCAGTCAACTTTTGAAGGTCTTCCTCAACTCCAAATTGAGTTCGTGATAGCTCATTGGAAATATACTTGTGTCTAGTTATTATTTGACTCATCAACAAAGTCATTTGGCCAACCATGCTAGGAGAAATCTTGATTTTCCCAAGGTCACTTCAGAGGTGCATTAACTCTCCTGAGGCAACTTCTATTTTTGACATTTCTCTAAAACCGTGACACCTATGTAAAAAGTGAAGGAGGTTTTCTTCCTTGGCCAGTTATGGACAAAAACCTCTGTCACACTTTCCAAATTCCATTTTTTCTTGCTCAGAAACATCAATTGAGTAAAACCTATCCAGATGTGTGGAACAGGGGATTTGTCGAAATGAAGTGAAATGAAGGGGATAAGGGGCTTCTAAATTTTTGAGAAAATTCTGGGAATTAGGGAGGGATGTTAGGAAGTAGAGGAAGGTGAAATTTCAAACATTGAGTGAGGGGAAGGGGTCCAAAAGGGCAAAATATAGGCCTAGCCTAGAAAATTGTCAAATTGTGGCAAGAAACTAGGGTTTGTGGGAAAATGAGGAATTTGAGGGATATCAGTGATGTGAAGTGTTTAATAAGGCACAATAAGGGTAGGGGAAGGTGTATGAGCATCAGGATGCAATCTTTGTTGATGATTTGACCATCCAAGAGAAATTACCTTCAAAACCCTAGGAGAAGAAAATGAGCCTTACCCAAGTACAACTGAAGCACAAATCAAGGTGTAAAATGACCCATTGGAACCTGAAATGATGATGAAAACTCTCTGAATGATGGTACACTCATCTGAATGGTGACATGGACCAACTTTGGAAAACTTTGAAAGGAGTGAAAACCAAATCCTAGATCTAATACCTAGTGGCCAAATTTTATTTGAAGACTCACTGAAATGACAAAATTTGACTTTGACACCTTAAAATCATTTTGTAAGAGCATGTTTGATCACTAGAGGAAGGATTTAAAGACTGACACTAACACCACCAAATCCCATACCTAATTTCGGTAGGACCTAAGTCTAGGGTGCTTAGGCTGGCAAACATTCTTTACTTGCTTAACAATAAGTTCAGAATCGATAAAAACACTTAAATTTTGAACTTTTAAGCTTTTGGCTAAATTCAATCCTAAAAGAAAAGCTTCATATTCAACAAAATTATTGGTAACTTTGAAGTCTAATTTACATGATTGGGTTATATTTTCCTTTTCAGATGAAATTAAAACAACTCCAGCTCCTGCCCCTTCTTTTGTGCAAGAGCCATCAAAGAACAGTTTCCAAATATCAGTTTGGTTTGGTTCAGGACTTTCAACTACTTCTTAAATCTTAACTTGAGTTTTATGTTAGCTTGAAGTGAGCTGAAAACAACCAAAGTCTTGATCTGTTGCATAAATTGGATGGTTCCTTGGCTGGTCAGTCTTACAAACAGTATGTGCAAATCTTACCTCTCTATATAATCTCAACTACTCTCCTCCATAAACAGGAATAGTAGCATATGACATGTCCATCTGTAGAGTTCCCCCTAGTTTGGCACAACATGACCTAGAAAGGAGCATTCCAAACTTGGGAGGGATATCTGTGACAACAATATCAAGTACTATACTCTTTACTGGAATTGGGCAAGGGTAACCACTAGATCCCTAATCAGTCCTAAACAGGGCACCCTTTTGGAATCAAAGGTGTACAGGTCATGGTAGGATTTAGTGATATCGAGTTTCAAATGGTCCATCATGGATTTTGATATAAGGTTGTGTGATGCTCCTAAATCAAGCATACAATTGTATAACATGGAGTCATTTGTTTTAAGAGTTACATAGAAAGGAGGCACTATCTCATTTATCATGTCTGAACTAGGGCCAAAGACTACTGCTAGTTTTTCATCTTGTAGACTTATGACATCACCTTCAACATCAGCCGAGGTATTTTGAATCCATTTAGTGACTTAACTTTTATAACCAGGGTTTTTAGAAAGTTCTGACAATGGAATTAGGATCTTAACCCTCTCCAATTCTTTTTCAACATTAAATGCAGTCAAAATGTTTTTACCAACTTGGGAAGTATCAATTGACTGATCTAATGGCTGAATAAGAGTTGTTTGAGCTTCAATAGTTTTGGTACATGGTTAAATTATCGAAGTTTCCTTTGGAGGTCTCCCAGGACCAGGCCTAGGCCTAAGATCATACCTTTTGTTCAATTCTGCAATTAAAAATTCAGGAAAAGTATGATATTTAGATACCTATGCAACTTCTTGATCCTCTTGAACTTGATTCTGTTGTTAGAGAGGAATGATGGTTGTTTGAGTGGAAGAAGAATCCATACTATTAATATCTTCAATGATTTTCATAGTATTATCATCAGGTTGTTGGTCATCTATTAATAGAGGAGTAGGAACCTGTTGATCGTTGGTAGATCTCTGAAGAATTTGTAGTGGTTGGTTTCTTTTATATTGACTTTGATTTTGGCTTTGAGGTCTAGCAACTGTTTGTTGTATGGTCCTAGGTTGGGTCTCAATATTTGAAATCCTATTTGATAGGTTTCTAAGAAGAGATGTTATTTCATCTATTTTTGAGTTTTTGATTTAGTCTTAGAGGAATTAGAGGCTTCTTGAACATATTTAAGTTTTCTTTGGGCCTTTTCTTCCTTACTTTTCAAAGAAGTTGAGGCTACCCTATTTGCTTCTACTTCTATAACGTTTGTTTGCATGTCTTCAAGAGTTCTTGAAGTTCTCTCTCGTAGCATAACAACAAAGTCATCATCGAAAGATTTAGAAAATCTAGACTTAGCTGCTGCTACAAGGGGCTTACAATCAGCAGGCATTTTTTAATAGACTTTGTTGAATCTTTTGATAAAATCTTCTACTGGTTCACCAAATTTCCTTTTAAGATCTTCAAATCGTGTGAGGAAAAAAAGAGGATACTTTTTAACACCCCATTGATTTTTAAATATGGTAGTAAGCTCTTCCCAATTTCTAATGGTAGCTGCTGGTAACTGTGTTAGATGATCCAAAATCCTCACATTTCCCCCAAGTGATTGTACAAAAAATCTCATATAAACATTTTCTTGTTCAATATTCATGTTGTTTGCAAAGTCAAGGAAAGCTTGAAGATGGTCCTCAGCTGAGGGACCAGTTTCTCCATTATACTTGGGAAGGTATTTTAGCTATCTAGGTGGGAATGCATCAAGGTTATTAGGTAAGACTAAGGTAGTATATCTAGCCTGTACAATAGGTCGGAAAGCCAGACAGTAGGTGGTGTATGAGGTGGTTGAGGTGTATGAGGTTGTCCAGTTGGAGTATGAGGTGTTTGTGTGGATTTAGAGGATGAAGAAGAAGTAGAAGAACAAGATGGTGATTTATGAGTTGATGAAATAGTTGGAGGTGAAGGAGGAGGAGATCTCTTGAAAGACTTCAAAGGATTCCTAAGAACTAACTTTGGGACCTGTAAAGGAATACCTTATTTTGTTTCAAAGAGAGGATTGGAATATATAGAAAAGGTCTCCTTAGATTGTTTGGAAGAAGAAGCTTCATGTTGATAAAAAATGGAAGGAAAATGATAGGTGGTAGGGAATATAAAATCTATGGGTTTATATTCTGGTAGATTGACACCTAAATCAGATTCAGTTTTAGGTGATCCTGGAGGTAGTGTGGGTATTGGATAAGAGTCTAATGAATGAATAAGGTATGTTGACTTAAAATCAACTCCTCTGTTTAGAAGTTTAGCAACCCTGGGTGATAAATGGGAGTAATCAGGATCAACTAGGATATTACTATAGGGGTCAAATGATTCTAATTCTTCAGACTGCAAGACTGAAGAGGAAGAAGAAGATGGTTTGTGTCCCCTTTTAGATATGGTTTTTCTCAGAATATTTTCAGGATCTGACAAAAGACTAACTATGTCACCTTTTGAATGAGATCTGGTATTTTTATATGGTGCCAGCTTAGGAGTGTGGAGTCGCCCAAGTGAATGATTTTTACATTTCTAAACCTTTAATCACCTTTAAAGGAAAGAATGAATGAATATCGTTGTCCCAAGGGAAACTTGAATGAAATTCGAACCCCCGATAACTGTGTCAGTCTGATGTTGTACCTCTCAGATAGTAGTAGGTTAGGCTACCAATGCCAGAGCATCTAAAATAATTGTTTTGGGGGTTTTTGATTTTAATCTTGGAAGACCAATGAATGAAGACATATGTAGAATTGAAGTAATTAATCCTTTGGGTTATATTAATACTTCAACAAAGGGCTGCTATAAAGCATTACACAATGATATAGATAAAAAGTAGTGGTGAGTAGAAGACAACAAAAAATATGATTATCACAGTTCCAGACTGTAAAACAAAACAATCATAAGTTGGAAAAACTTCTAAACTATGTTCCAAAGGTTCAAAGCAGTATACTTAATGCTTACACAAGATGCTAATGATTTATTGATTAGAGGGGATTAGCTACACAGATAGTTGCATTAATCCATTCTCTTAATAGATGATCACTTCAGGAGTTTATAGGAATCAATTGAAACTCTAATTGTTCCTACCTAGATATCTCTATAAGTCATAAGCATATGAAGAAAAACATAATGATTGAAAACTGGAAAAACTTACAGGATAACACAAAATTGTGTAAAACCAGATTCAGAATCCTCTATTTTGTATTAAGGCCCCAGAAAGACTGAATACATCAAGTGTTTACAAAAGCTTCCTTCAAAGGTGCAACTAGGTTCAAAATGGAATGAACCGTCACGACTTAACAAGCAGTGAGCAATAAACCATGAACTTCAAACCATTTACAACTCAAGGATAGAGTTATTTATACAATAATGAAACTAGAAAAATATCGCTAGAACTGATTAAGATTTTTAGGAAAAGAAAGATCTTCATGGCAAGAAGATAGGGGCAGTTGTTTGAACTGCTTCTTGTTGTCCCCTTTATTCAGGTTGTGCTGGCTTTGTTGTCTGACATTTTGCCCCTTATGTTGCTTTGTTGTTTGTATCCGCTACGCTGGCTGTTTTATTCATTTTGATCTTTCATCTGACTTCTTTAAACTCTGTAATTCTCTTTTGACCCTGCTGAGTAGATTTTGACTGCGCATTCCAGTTTTTATTATGTTTTTAAACAGTAAAATCCTCATATTTATCTCCAAACTGTTACACAGGATTTTTGTTTACAAAACCTGGAACAATAGTCTTTACCTACAAAACACAACAACTTATTACGAAAAACATAGGTGACTGAAGGTCTTCAATGGCTTTGCTGAACTTGAAAAGCTATCGGAAGGAGTTCGAGGCATATCAGAGGGTAAACAATGGCTTTAATTGCCGCATAGGCATAATGGAGGCTTCGCTATATAAAACAGGCAAACAAAGCAAAAAATGGCTTTTATGTGTTTAATGGGAAAAACAATGTTCTTTTGCATTATCGGGCAAAGGTGAACAACACGAAAGAAAGAATACAAAGGGATTAAATATGGTGGGAATGGCTTAGTTGTGGTTAGAAACATGTTTAGCAATTAAAATGGAGTTTTAGGTAATTTATTTGTTTAAATCGAAAAAATAATTTAATATAGAAAATCTTTGCAAAACACATAACTACAGATTTGAAATTTTATTAAACCGGGCCGATAATGATATCGGATCCGGGCTAGTATCACATATCGCTATCGCAGTATGGTGGGGGAAAGCACTTCGCAAAAGAATATGATAATGAGTGGATGTGACGTGAAATGATATATGACATATAACTATGTCGGGTTCGGGCTTCCATTGGATATCAGAAATCGCAGTGGTGGGAGGTATATATATCGGACGAGATATGCGATGAGGCCAGATGCGATGTGGCGATAGACTGTAATATATAATGACATCGGGTCCGGATTCTCATCATGCATCGCATATCGCAATGGCGAAGGGTTATGTGTTATAAGCAGGACTTTGCGATGGGAGCGGACACGATATGGGAATAGATTGCGATATATATAGCGTCGGGTCCAGGCTTCCCATCGCATATCGCAATCAGGGAAAGGTGCATTTATATGAAAGGTTACGGTCCACCATCATTTGTGATGTGATATTTGTATAAAATACATAGTTTTTTAGCAAAAACTAAGGGTTTTCGGGCTATTATATAAAAGGAGTTAATAATACGGGAAAGGGGAAATCTTAAGGATTTAATGATATATGTTAGTGTTAATATGAAATATAGCGGAAAAGAGGAATAACACTAAGTGTAATGCTTTTTATGAGTTGTTGCTTTTCATATATGCATTAATACTTAGGGAAAACATATTTTAATGGGTTTTTTTGTGTAAAAAGGGATTTTTACATGGAATTTTTACTTTTCCTAGGTAAAAAGGGCTTTGACCTTAGGAAAAGGGATTTTATGGAAATGAATGAATATGAATGTATGAAGAGGAAATTAGTAAATATATGAATGAATGGAGATGAATGGGAAGTTAATTACTTGATCAAGTAGACCTTCATTTGCTTTGTGTAATTGGATCATGGACTCAAAAACATGATAAATGTACATTTTGTCCAATCAATAATCAAACTGCTGCAACCTTTCTCTACTTACCCTTTGCTTATACTATCTTTTTTTCTTCACTTAATGGGTGCATTTAAGCTAGCAAACCCTTTTCCTTTCTTCTTATTTAACAAAATAAAACTATCTAAATCTACCCTTATATCCTCCAAGGGCTCAAATTAAACTAATGAGCACCTTATTATTCTCTACCTAGCTACTGATCTGCCAAGATTAAACAGTTCTGCCAGATATTTATTCTCTAACTATAACATCAAATTTAAAGCATGAAGCAGTCAAGATTAAACAGTTTGTCTGTCATGGGTTGTGGCATTTGGACTTGCTCACTTTCAGAGTTTATTTGTTTTCTTTCTACCTAACACTTTCATTTTGCCTTGATTTTTTAGAGCAACTAACCTAACATTTTCTTTCATATGGACATTGTTAGAGCCTAGATTTACCTGAGGCTGAAAAGGTAAGCTTCTAGGTCCACATCAAACCACGCTTAGCCTCGTAGCTAGCCCTACGAGGATAGGAGAGGGCTCTCTCCGGGTCGATCTCTGCAAATGATAATCAGATAGGGCCTGAGATGACCAATTTAACAACTAATCTTAGGCTAGGTATGAAGTACAAGGATTGATTTGAGTTTTTTGGGGGTTTTGAGTTGGAAAATGGGAGAGGCAAATTTGGGTCTGGGGATGAGGCACAGTTTTTGCAGGGTTCTAATTGGGGCAAGGAAGGCAATTGTTTTGATGCTTTAGAATGAGTAAATGGATGGATCAGACCGGTGATGAGCCAAGGAGGGCAAGAGAGTCTCAAGAGTCCTCCTCAAACAGATGAAAACATTGAAAATTAAACAAAATTTCAAAGCAGAGCACAACATCAGTGAACTTACAACCACATAGAGAAAAACACCATCAAAACACAGAGCCACATGGATCCCAACAAGTGCTACAAAACCCTGGTCTTTCCTTTGCCAAAAATGCAGAGATCAGATGTACAATGAAGTGCCAAGCAATCCCAAATGTGTAACCTTCTACCAAATTCCAACCCTTACACTATGAAACTCATAAAATATATACATTTTCTCATCCTTGTACTAAGGGATTGAGCTCAACCATTTTCTTCAAAATAGAATTAGTTACATTAAACTTGGGCCGAATTTCTGAAAATAGGTGTTGAAGATGAACTCGTATTTCCTACACCATAGTAGTTGTTACAAAACTGAAAGAGGTTTTTGTAGATAAGGTCATTTGGGAGAAAAACCTCTCTCAAATTTGGGAAATTCGTTTCTAGTAGCTCGAAATAGGTTCCACAAAATCATCTCTAAAACAAAAAATCATTAAAAATTTAAATCTGTGAAAATGAGTTGTAAAGATCTAGTCACATATCCCAATCCATGACACCTGTGAATAAACGGAAAGATGTTTTTGTTATATGGCTTGTGATTAACAAAAACCTCCTTGGGTTTTGAAAAATTACTTTCCATCTGTTGTAAAATGGCCCCGCACTAAAATGACTAAAACAATAAAAAATATGAAAATTTTGCTTTGTTTTAATGTAGGCTCCAAATATCACAGTATATCTCCCACATAGCAACACTTGTACATAAACTGAAGTAGGTTTTTGTTATTTGGTATGTGATGAACAAAAATATCTTTCACTTTTGAAAAATTCCTTACCATTATTTCAGAAACTGATTTTGTACTAAACTTGTCATTGTGTGCAGCAATTGACCTCAAAACATGCATAACCAAGAACCACTCATTCATTTCGATCATATCTTCTGATCCAAAAACCGGTTATGGGAGTGTGATATACTGTTGGAAATATTTTTCCGAGCTTCTTCTTATGGACACACTTGTGACATGTTTTGTGCTGAACATCATGTGCAAAACATCTAACAAAACCAGACATAGTAAGAGGTCATGTTGATCCCTGGTGACAGGCTGCGAAGACTGGAACTAATAGGCATCATCAGCAAAATATTTTTTAAATTGAAATTTTATTCACTATTGTTATGTCCATATCCCAACTTAACATTTTCTGAAATATTCTATCTAATCAAAACCAAAAAATGCTACAACACCTCCATTCCATCTTCGAGTGGGGGCACCCAAGCTTTTGCCTCCAACACTGGTTCTTTCCCCTTTGGAATGCCTACCAGCGCAATTCCTTCAATTCCATTAAGTTTTCCATCTGCTACTTCTATGTCTATGACTTCCATGGTGATGAGTCAACTTCTTTTTAGGTTTTCCCTTTTGGGAGTGGTCATATACCACATTCTAACCCATCTTTAGGATTAATACATTTTCCCTCCACGAGTCAAAGTTATAATCCTTTCCAAGGATGGACTAACTTAGCTGTTAGCGAACTTGGAGCCAGGAGTCAGTTCTCTTTTGGCCAACAGGGGAATATGTCATATTCCTCCGTGAGTTCATTCCAGATTGTTTCTCCCTTTGCTAATACATGGAACCCTTACCAAGGGCTCTTTGCTCCATTAAACACCACTCTAGGGGGGAATTTCACTAGGTATGGAAATTTTTTGGCAGGAGTTGAATGAACTCTGATTTTTTCTTGGCCACAAGGTTTTCCATATTGCTCAGGTTTTTCTATGAATTACTTAAGGAAACCTGGTGCCTTCACAAATCCAAGGTATTCTTTTTAGAACATTGGAAATTATGCCCAGACCGGGTGGAATCCTCAAGGTCCTCTGCGCTTACCTTTATTGGAAACTTTAAACTTGCCAGATCTATCAAAGTTGACTAATGATCCATTCCGATATAACTTGTACTGACCTCAAGTTCCAACCAAACCTTCATTGGATATACCCAAATTCGAAGGGAAGACTGGTGAAGATCCGGGCGACCATATAACCACTTTCCATTTATGGTGTTCATCGAACTCCCTGATAGATGATTCAATCAGGTTGAGACTATTTCAACATACCCTAACTAGGAATGTGGTTAAATGGTACATTTAACTCTCAGGGGGCACCTTCGCTTCGTTTGGTGATTTGGCTACCATATTTTTAGACCATTTTCAGTTGTTTGTTCATTATGATGTTGGAACTGAGCTCTTAGCTAATTTCCATGAAGACCAGGCAACCCACATTTATGATCGTATCCAAGAAAGCAGGAGAAGGAAGAGGCTCATTAAAGATGATATTACGCAAGAATTCCTTTGTAAGTGGTTACTACATAGTATTTTATCACACCTCCTGCACTTCCTTGTGACATACCCCAAAGTGCCTGAAACATGACCATTATGCAGTTTACTCATTCATGTATACATCTAAGATCCATCCTAAAACTTTGATTGGAAAATGCCTTAAGCTTTCCTTGAAGAAATAAATCTTAAAACCCTAAAATGAGAATCATCGCTCTTATAATACTTAACACAATGATGGTCGCCTATTGCAATGTACTTGACCAATGATGGCATCACTGTATTCCCTCACATACCCATGATGATCCTTAAAAAGATGAGAAGCTTCGTGATCTAGAAGCTTCCAGAGTGACGAGCTAGAGGTTGTTTGGAATAGATGAGGTCGAATCCTCCCAACTTGGCCTCTTGGTCTTATCCCTATGAGCTACCTCCTTTAGATTAGGGCCTAATCCTATCTTTGGAGAGGTCCTAACTCCCTTTCCCAGCCTATAAATTCAGCCTCTCCCATTCCCAAATGGTTTGTCTATGTCTATTTGCACCCTTATGCTAAGATTGTGCCTAGAGGCTATTCATTTGACTTGGAGAAGGAGTGTTTGGAGAGTTATTAGCTTGGACTTGGATTACCACTCAAGGAGAGCCTATCAACATCAAGGCTTTGGTTGTAAGCTTCCCTTTACTTTGGATTTTCTATTTGTTTTGGCATGCCTTGTTTTGTCTTGATCACTTGTGCAGTTGCATAAACATTGAGAGAAGTAGGAACAAGCCCGTGACATAAGCGGTTCAGGGTCCTCAACAAACGAAATTAGAATAGCATCAGAAAAAGGTAGGCCATCTCCTTCGTTCTTCTTTTCAATTATAACCTAGGAAGATGTCTAGTTGATTGTCACTTTAGTTGCTAGACCCACTCATTGAACTATAGGATCATCTCTGTCCAGAGAAAGGATTAACCTTGTCAACAAAATGGCAGCTCCCCTGGGGAGCATATTCCTTTCCTTCCAATTCTTTACCTTGTCTTTTGATGAGTTTGATCAACCATCCATTCCCAGACTTCATTGCTTGTCTGTAGCCAATCTCACTTTCTTGTAAATGCTTGAAGGTTGTTAATTTGAGATGTTCTTGAAGTTTTTGTGCTCTTTCTTTGTTTTTCTTGCCCATCGTGTTTTTTTCCCTGACAGTTGTGATGATATCATGGATTTTTTTTGTTACAGTAGTGATGATTGCTACTTTTCTCTTAACAGGTGCGATAATAGAAGAAGTTAAATAAATTTAGGGTTTGTCTTTTGATTTTTAGTTCTTTTTACCTTCTCCCAATGATTTACCAGTGCGTTTTTAGTTGACTCTTTTCTTGTCATTTTACAATCACCTCTTAACTTGGTTTAAGTGTGTTTGAAGTTTGATTAAGCCTCTTACGGTTTCTTGGTCTTCTACGTCATCCTTCATCCGCTTGTTGGTCTTCTCATTATAGAAATTTTGAATAATATGACACTTATTCATAGAGATTATCCTGATTATACACTATTTATGAAATCATGCATAATACATAACCTCCTCTACGTTGATCATCAATTTAGCAGTATTAAGAAACAATCACATGCGCACAATGAAGCATCAATCGCACATATCAACACAGTATGTACCCGGGGAATAAAGCTGAAAACCCCCAACTATCTGTATATTATATTGATTGATAACAAGTAACAATACATAGTACAATACTCCTCACAAGTACTCTGTACTATCTCCACCTGTTACACACAAACTAACTCAAATATGAATCAATCACTGGCTCAAATCTCCTCCACTGCTTGCCTGCCTCCACTGCGCAATCCTGCATCAGAATGAATGAGAATGACACCAAATGTGTGATCCAAATTCGTATTCCCTTTGGTTATACCACACAATCCTCATTGGCATTACTCAATCCACTGATTGTGCAAATCACATGCACAACTATAGTCACAACTGACAGCTGTCTTGCCCTTTCACTCACCTCTAACACTTGTCTCCACTGAACTGTCCATGCACTGAGTTAACTGATGTATTCTTTAGTTTCTTTATGAGTTGATAATTAGTGAAATAATTAATAACTAATTCACACCACTCAACACTTAGTCTATTGATTAGTTAGACTAATTACAACTAGTTCAACTAAGTCAAACTGAACACAACTCCATCAACTCCTGATCCAACTCCACAGAACTCAATCACTGAAGTCCTAACTGACGTCCTCCATGCAATAGCTCAAGTAACGCATAAGAACCATGTATTTCCTTCATGCAGCTGCATGTGCCACATCCGTAGCTTGAATTGAAGTGCTCCAAGAGAATAAGATAATGTTTATAGTCCAAATATTATTAAGAGCTAATAATATTCGACTGGCAGTCTAAAAATAGACTCCATCCATATGTATAAAAATAGAGGTCCATCTATTTTTACCAACTTGACCAATCATCCATAAATAGCATCCTGCAACTCATAGACCATGATCCATATGTCTAAAAATAGACTTTGCGCCAAAAATAGCCTGTGGGCCCACTTAGTGAAGGCGACTTCTTTTCACTAAGCTCCATCATTTTGCTGCATTTTCAACACTCCCTCTCAAGAATATATGGATTATCTGCAACCCCTATCCTGTCTCTGTGGTATTCAAATTTTCTCCTGGTGAGCGCCTTCGTCAAGATATCAGCATCTTGATCCTCCGTGGGAATATATGAAAGTAACATGATTCTCCATTGCACACAATCTCTGATATGATGGTACCTGATGTCGATACTATCCATTGAGCTCCCTGCCCAATCTGTATCCATGAAGCCACATAGCTTCACCTCATCCTCCTATCTGTGCCACAATCCATATCCCAATGTGCCTTTGAGATAACGCAATACATGCTTGCCTTCATGCATGTTGAACTTCTCCAGTATCTCCCGGGCATACTTACCCTGAGAAACAGATAGTCCATCACTGCGCTGCCTCACTTTGTAGATTCATCTCGAACCCACCACTTGCTCCAACAGCACTTGGAACAAAAACACTCCCAACTGACCCCTCTGTTGGGCTAGGAACATACTTTGATGCTAAAGCTCTACCTACTGCTGACAAGTGCTCCCTTTCTCACATCTGCGCTACTGCAACATCTCCATGCATCTTGCACCATTGCACACCTATCTATGCCACCTAGCACTGTGCAAAACACTTGTGCCTCTCGCATTGCTGCAGCCTGCTAGCTATGCGCTGTCCTGGGATTCCCTGCACTGTCGCTCTCTCTGCCGCTCTATCCACCTCTGTCTCTACCCAATCAGTCAGTTCCTGCTACTCCACATCGGGGCTCCCGTAGCAAGGTCTCATCCAAGAGGTTGGGTACCTCAAGGATCTTGCCCCTCCTTGGAACGATCACCCTATATCGCCCCACCTCCTACCTGGAGGTATGGCTACATGTGATCCCTCAGCCC
The DNA here is from genome assembly GCA_000404065.3 of Pinus taeda. NCBI lineage: Eukaryota > Viridiplantae > Streptophyta > Pinopsida > Pinales > Pinaceae > Pinus > Pinus taeda. The sequence continues at coordinate 47,873 of APFE030934572.1, read as the reverse complement.
ACCTGGCTCGAAGTTTCCCCCTACTAGAGTTCTCTGCATGAGTGGTCTCTTCCACTCCATGAACTTCATCTTGTGGCTGATCCACATCTTGAAGCTCATCCTTAGGAAC
>APFE030934572.1:25917-45442 GCA_000404065.3 Pinus taeda | reverse complement strand
GAAAACCCCCAACTATCTATATATTATATTGATTGAGAACATGTAAAAATACATAGTACAATACTCCTCACAAGTACTCAGTACTATCTCCACCTGTTACACACAAACGAGCTCAGATCTGAATCAATCACTGGCTCAAATCTCCTCCGCTGCTTGCCTGCCTCCACTGCGCAATCCTGCATCAGAATGAATGAGAATGACACCAAATGTGTGATCCAAATTCGTATTCCCTTTGGTTATACCACACAATCCTCATTGGCATTACTCAATCCACTGATTGTGCAAATCACATGCACAACTATAGTCACAACTGACAGCTGTCTTGCCCTTTCACTCACCTCTAACACTTGTCTCCACTGAACTGTCCATGCTGAGTTAACTGATGTATTCTTTAGTTGTTTATGAGTTAATATTAGTGATTAATTATTACTAATTCACACCACTCATCACTTAGTCTATTGATCAGTTAGACTAAATACAACTAGTTCAACTAAGTCAAACTGAACACAACTCCATCAACTCCTGATCCAACTCCACAGAACTCAATCACTGAAGTCCAAACTGAAGTCCTCCATGCAATAGCTCAAGTAACCCATAAGAACCACGTATTTCCTTCATGCAGCTGCATGTGCCACATCCGTAGCTCGAACTGAAGTGCTCCAAGAGAATAAGATAATGTTTATAGTCCAAATATTATTAAGAGCTAATAATATTCGACTGTTCTGTTTTTAGCTTGGCAGTCTAAAAATAGACTCTGCCCATATGTATAAAAATAGAGGTCCATCTATTTTTAACAACTTGACCAATCATCCACAAATAGCATCCTTCAACTCATAGACCATGATCCATATGTCTAAAAATAGACAGTCTAAAAATAGACTTTGCGCCAAAAATAGCCTGCGGGCCCACTTAGTGAAGGTGACTTCTTTTCACTAAGCTCCATCATCTTGTTGCATTTTCAACACTCATCAAAGATCAATTACTTGTGTTAAAGAGTCTTTTGTGTGTTTGGGCATCCTTTGCAAATCCCTTTTGGTTCTTGTGTCTTAAGTTGTTTTCATTAGTGTCGGATTGAGTAGATAATGTGAAAGTCGCTTAAGTTCCATTTGACAAACAATAGATTAAAATTGATTGACTCATTTGAATCGAAAGGAAGTGTTTGCTTTGAGTTTGTGTTTCAAAAAGCGAAAGTGAAAGTGTTTATCTTTTCAATAGTTTTCGAAGCATTTTGTGTTGCATTCAAATCATTAATGTGAAAGAGATTTTCATGTTTGTTGGCTTGCTTGCATTCTATTTTAATTTTTTGCACTAGATTACATTGATTGCACTAAAGTGAAAAGGGAAAAAGCATCATTATATCTTAAGGTAGTTCACTTTAAGGTTTTTGTTTTGGCATTGCATTTTCTTATAATATAAAAGATTAGATTTCATGTTTTGCATTTAGCATTTGAAAATTGTCATTGATGCACTTTTGCATTGGTTTTATGCATGGTTTGGGTGATTTTCCTCCCTACATAGATAGCTTTCATTGAATGAACGGATTTCATTTCGTCATCTAGTTTCATTTTAGGAACAGGTAACATCGTTAAGGCCTTGAACTCAAAACATAATTCCAAGATCAACTTTAAAATCTATCAATTAATCTAAGGAGCATTTGAAACATTAATGTTCATACTTAGTGGTCTAGGCTAGAGACCTATTCCAATGTCTATAAAACTTAGCAGCTGTTGTTCACTTTTGCATTAGACAACACTAGAACAAACTTGGACTTGTGCTCTCTGTACCGCCGAGTATATAAAGGGAGACCTCCATAGGTTGCAATCATTTATCCATAGGAAGTCGAGTCTGCCACCCTATAAACATGATGCATTGAACACAACATTCAGGGAGATTCCCTGCACATACATCAAGTCGTTGGTAAATTTATTTGCTGAGGTGTATATTGCAGTTCACGGTTACTTGGTACTCCTTTTGCCTAGAGTTACCTGAGTGGTCATTTCGATCTTTTCTAACTCTTTAAATTTGAAAATATCATCAAGCACTTGTCCTTTCAAGCTCCCTAAACCATTCAAAGTGACTAGAGTCACCTTTTCATCCTTTTCTTGAACCTTAAAAGATGAAAAGGAAAAGTTTTTGTTTCTAAAAATAACTTCCCACGATAAACATGTTGAACCCAAGCAGTTTCTTCTTGGACCAATATTGAGTAATTCCTTGTTAATTTCAAGATTGTTAATAAATCCCTTAACAAATCTCCTTTTCTTTTCTGCTCTTGAGAGGAAGTCATCATGGATGAACCATTGAGTTCATCTCATAGTTCCCCTTCACTGTCTGATACTGAAGGGTCCTCCCAAGGAAGGAGTTCATCCAGAGCTTCCTCAGTCACTTGAAGATCAAGGTTTTGAACTTGTGATTATTCCAAGTATCTAACCCCTGTCTTCTCATCCACCTCCATAAGATTCTTGGTCCCCTCAAGAATCTGATCCCGAGACCCCAGACAATACTGTTCAAACCCCTGAGAGTCCAAAGATGCTTGTTATTTATCTGTCAAATCCGTTATTTGATTCTGTTGTGATATCTCCTCAACTTCCTTACAATACTTACAATCAGCTCGGTATTCCTTTGGAGTTTTCTTCTCACATATCTCGGGTTCCTCGTCACCAATTGTTTCCATGTATGGAGTTAGAAGATGAAATCCCAACCTCTTTTTGGGTCATTCGAAAGTTTCTGCTACCCATACTCCTAATATCGATGATGAACAAGGGTATGAATTTCCTCCAGAAGGCTTTCCTTTTACAGCAAGAGACCCATCTCTCACCCTTCCTAAAACTAGGGGACCCATGTTGCCACTTGGTTATACAACCTTAGCTCAGTTAGTTTCGGGTACTCTTGGCGCTTCGTCATTGTATCAAAATCCCATTTGGTCTTCAAATTCTATGCCTACATCTGGTCCATTCATTCCAAACATCAACTCTCGAACTTCAGTACAAACTATTGTCACATCAGTTCCCATTCAACCTACGATTCCATCACAACCTGTCTCGTCATTTCAACTGACACTTCTACTGCAACTGATTGTTTTAAGTCAAGTTTCACTTAGTTATTCTACCCCTCTGTCAGGTGGATAGAATGTGCCACCACCTAAAGGGCAAGATCCAAATACTCCTCTTGTGTCAGGTGAAACGAATGTGAGTGGATTACAAACTCACATGGTTTGAGTTAATCAACCTTATTATGGTGGTATTCCTAACCATGTTGGTCCATCTGGGTTAGGTAACATCCAATATCAACAACCTTATATGGCTTAGATTCTACTCCAACAGGCTTATGTCCCATATGGTTCACAAGCCTTGGTTAATTCATTTTACATTCCTCAAGTGAGACCTTATGTCCAGCCTATTCAATCCTCTATTCCTGGTGGATATGGTTAGATTCAATTCAGAAATTAGCAATACCCACATGGTATATCCCAAGGAATTGTCCAAAAACCTTTGCAGCAACAAGGACAACCTTTGCAGAAGCAATGGAAAACATTGCAACAACAAGGGAAACTGTTACAATAGTAGGGGCAACCTTTGCCGCAGTCTCAACAGCCTTTGCAACAACAAACTAGGTTTGTTAAGCAGTCTACTTAACCTTTGTACTCGCAAGGCCAAACTTTGCAACAACAAGGTTGACCTTTACAATAGCAAAGTCAGCCTTTGCAGCAACAAGGTCAACATATGTAGCAACAAGCTTTATATGTGTATCAACAAGGTCAGCATTTGCAAGCCCAAGGTCAACCCCTACAACAGCAAGGTCAATCTTTTCAGGTTCAGGGTCAACAATTGCAACAACCTTACAACCCATATGCCACATACAATGCTTATCAATGGCCTATGGTAAGTCAATATCAAACCTACCCTGGACAAAATCCACCTTATGGTCAGGGTAACCCTCAGTGGGGGAAAAATCAAATCCCGTATGGAAAAAATCCTCCACTGTGGGGAAAAAATCCTTACCAGTAAGGTTGGAACCCGCAGTTTGGGTCTCCTAAAAGACCCTATATGTTGTTCAACACACAATTTCCTTTCTTTGCTATGTTGGAGCTACCTGATGGCTCACAACTCACAAATGATCCTAGTTTTCATTCGACTTACTGGCCTTTGGTTCCAACTAAAATTCCAAGCAATTGCCCCAAATTCGAAGGAAAGTATAAACAGGACCTGCAAGCCCATGTGATGACATGTCACTTATGGTGCTCTTCAAATTCATATGTTCACGATTCTATCCATCTTCACCTCTTTAAGAGAACCTTAATAGGTGCTGTCACAAAATGTTATATCGAGTTGCCTCGAGCTAACTATGCTGACTTTAGCTCTATAGCTATGGCCTTCCTCACCCACTTCCAATTGTTGGTTCAGTATGAAACTGAAACTCATTTGCTCTCATCCCTTAATCAAGATACCACGACCCACATTTCCGATCATATCCATGAATGGATACATCAACGTCGCCTCATCAAATTCAAGATTGCTGATGACTTGTTGATTGAATGGTTCAAAAAATCATTTTTTAACAAGATTGATAAGGATATAGCTATGGGTGGATGTGTTACTTAAGAGCAAGCTATTGCTTATGCTTAGAATCTAGACTTAGTTTATTGGCAATCTAGCATGTTGTATGAGATGTTGCCTAATGCTCTGAGACCATCTTCGGATCTGACAACACTAAAGTCTCCTGATGTACCACCTGTTGATGGTGTAATTGGTTCCATGTCTCAGACTTCCACAAAAGATTCCTCGAAGCAGAAATCTGTTTCAAACATTGGTTCCAATAATCCTTCGAAAAATTCATCAAGTCCTGATAAAACCTCTGAGTTACATGTTGTTCAGTCTACCACATCAGATAAGGCCTCTAAAGGTAAGAAAAAGGGCAAGGTAAAGCTAAAGCTGATGCCCAAAAATAGGATCCACCCAAATCATCTACTGATGATGCTTCTAAGAGGAAGCCCAAATATCCTTGCCTCATCTGTGAGGAAGATCATTAACCAAGGATTGTCCCCAACATTATGAAGTTAACTGCTTGTTGAAAGGAACACTGACTATTTTAAAAGAACCTTTTCCATCTTAGAAGACGTAGTTGGTAGACCAACCGCAATCCTCTGCCTCCTCTGGTTCCCAAGTTTCCATGATGCAAGGTTCATCACATATTTTGATTGCTACTTGAACAAAGGACTATCAAATGACACATAAGCAAACGATGGAGAAAGAAGTCACTGATATACGTTCTACCTCTACTCCATCCAGTTCTGGTCTACTCCATATTGAGCGCCCTAACAGTGAGTCCGTAATACAACCACCTCCCAAGGGTGTACTTTGGAAATCATCTTATAATCTGAATGCTAGAGTTGCACAACACTACAATATTGTTGAGGATTTAGCTCAAGCACCTTCGACGATGTTTGCCTTGGAGGTTCTTCAAACCTGTCAAATGCAGCAGAAGTCATTGTTGTCTGCTATAGGTGCTATTGATACTGTTGATTCAAGTCTGATTACCTTTGATCTTGAAAACCACATTCCTCGTCTTCCTCAACAGATTGCTTTTCTGATACAGGCTCTTATTAGAGGAAAGACGATCCATTAAACTGTTATTGATGAAGGTGCTTCCAACTGCATCATGTTTGTTTCAAGTTGGAAGGCCATTGGATCTCCTTCTTTTAACCAGTCCCTGAACACCTTGGAGGCCTTTGATGGTAGAGCTCACGTCCATACAATATTATCATGAACTTGTCGATTACATTGGAAGGAAAGACTGTTGAATTAGAAGTGGAAGTTGTAGATGCAAATCTCAACTACAACCTTCTTCTCGAGCGAAGATGGACCCATGCTATGTTTTGTGTGGTTTCTTCTTTGCTCTGGGTGCTTCGTTTTCCTCACGAAAAAAAAATTGTCACCGACGACCAACTGTCTTTCTTCTCTTATGGTTCATCAAACGAAAACATCCCTTACGTGGGAAATACTGAGATTCCTTTTGAGAGTGTGGGGGCAGGTCTCTTCAAAGACTCTACTTTAATGGGTAATTTTACTCTCCCACCTCCGGATGTTACTTCAATCAATATGATCTTGGTTTCTACGGATCCATGGATTATTCTTACCCCAGATCAAATTATTTCATTTGGCTATTCTATGCCTTCGAGTCCATTGGAGCAAAATTATCAAGAAATTGTCTTAGCTTCGATGGCCAGTTCAGAAAGTCATATTGTTTTCAGTATGAACCTCAACACTTATGTGCCATCTCCTTGGCTTGGTTCTTGGGATTCTCTGGATCCTTTGAACAAGACATTCCCCATCGACGAGAGTATCATTGAGGTCATGTCTCTGGATGAAACTCCTTGGAACGGTCTCCATCATCGTTCTTCATTTCTTCCTAGCCTTGGTGAGATGCCTTCGTGTCTTGAATTGTTGTTTCTCATTGCCCCACGCCTCCACTTCAAACACCCGTCCTAGTGCATGAAGTCTTGTTGGAAGGTAATATTGGAAACATCACTGCTACTATGCCTATTGACATTTCCATTAAACCTGGAATTGTCGAGAACATTCATATTGGGGTTTCTCGTTCTCCAAATGAGATCAGGATTTACACTCAACCTTTTAAATAATTTTGAGATGTCTTCACATGGTCGTACGAGGAAATGCTTGGTATTGATCTAGTAATAGTGGTGCATGAAATATAGATTTATCTTGGTGCCAAGCCTGTTCACCAAAGACTTCTCCCTGTGCATCCTCGAAAGGCTGCTGCTATTAAAGAAGAAGTGGAGAATATTTTAAAAGCAAGTTTTATATATCCCATCCCACTGACAGATTGGGTGTCCAACATTGTCCCTATTGCTAAAAAGCAGGGCACGATCCATGTTTGTGTTGATTACCGCGATATCAATCACGCATGTCCAAAAGACAATTATCCTACTCCATTTATTGATTAGATCATTGATGAGTGTGCCAGGAGTGAGATTTTATTGTTCATGTATAGTTTTTCTAGTTACAACCAGATCAACATTTCACCCGTTGATCAACATAAAATGGCCTTTATCTGTCCCTCGGGCACTTTTGCTTATAAAAATCTTCCTTTCGGTTTAAAATTTTTTGGCTCTCCCTTCCAAAGAGAAATGTCTTATGCGTTTCACAATATTCGACACATTTTTAGCCTTACCTTGATGAATTACCAGCCCATTCTGCTAAGCGTCATGACCATATAGATCACTTAAGATCCATCTTTTTGCGATGTTGGATTATAAAATCCATCCCAATCCGCAAAAGTGCATTTTTTGCATTGAATTTGGTCGACTCTTGGGTTTTGTGGTGTCCCGCAAAGGGATTCAGATCAATCCTTTAAAATTTGAGTCCATTGTCAACTTACCCTCTCTACCTCATTGTTGCAATTGCAAAGCCTGCAAGGAAAGGCTAACTTTCTCCATCGATTCAATCCTAATTACGATGAAATTGCCAAAGGTTTTACTCACTTACTTAAGAATGGGATCCCTTTCATTTGGGATGAAGTTGCCCAAAAATCCTTCAACGCTTTGAAAGACACATTTATCAGTACTCCTTTATTGTATCCCCCTGATTATTGACGTGATTATTTCCTGTACTTGGAAGCAACTAATACTACTATTGCTATGGTGTTAGTTTAGGATGACGACAATGGAAATGAGCACGTGGTTTATTATTTAAGCCGAAATCTTCTCGATATCGAGTCTCAATATTCCCATGTCGAGAAGCTTACCTTGGCAGCAATCCATGTTGTCCAAATATTTCGACACTATATCCTTTCATGGAATACCACAATGATTTCTGATTATAACCCCATGACATATATACTGACTCGTCAATTACTAGGGGGGGAATACTCGAAATGGATCGTTATCCTGCAGGAGTTTGATTAAGAGTTTACCGCTGCCAAATCAAAGAAATTGCTCATTTTTTTTGAGTTAATATGTGCCCTTCCGTCTGCAAGCACTTCTATTGATTTCATGAAAAATTCCTGATGAAACTGTGTTTCTGATCAGCACCCTCGTCCCGTGGTATGGAGATATTATCATTTATATTGAAACCCAAACCTTCCTATTTGAGTTGTTTCTATCCGACCAATGCCGCATCCGACATCAGTCCCAACCCTATCGAATCCTTGGTGATACATTGTATCGGGTCGGTGTGGGCTTTGTTCTTCGCAGGTGTCCCACTCTAGAAGAGGTTGAATGGGTCTTGCATGATTGCCACTCTGGTGCCTGTGGTGGTCATATGTTAGGCTACGCCACCACTCAAAAAATTCTCAGCTCCGGTTATTTCTGGCCTTCTATCTTCAAAGCTTTTATTCTAGTTGTTCAAAAATTCCATGAATGCCAGATTTTCAACCGCAACAGCACGCCCCACCCACACCCTTACACCCAGTAGATGGTCATTGAAGCTCAAAAGAAATGTGTCAAAGCTCATTTTGAACAAACAGTTTCTCCCTGCACTTTTGCTGAAGGTGACTTGGTCCTTTTTTATGATCAGGCCAATGATAAATTGGGAAAAGCTCAAATCCATGTGGCATGGGCCCTACATCGTTAAGCATGTCTTACAAAAAGGTGCCTATGACCTATGTGATTATGAGGGAAATGAATTGTCACAGCCTCGCAATGGGTTGTATATGAAGAAGTATTACGTGTGAAATTCGTGTAATGAATTTTGTACATTAGTGTGTTAATTCATTAGTGTGCATTTTGAGTTTTGGTGTGTTTGTTTGCTTTGCAGACATGTGTTTTTTTGCTTATCCTGTGTTCCACTCGGTTTGCAGATGTCGTCAAGTTATTACATTGGTTCTGCTGATGGTGCTTGTCATAACACATAGAACTTGTCTTCTGCAACATGGGTACTCTCTGCCCCTGATGGCGAGCTTATTAACTTACAAGGTATATGACTTGTTGAATACAATGTAGTCATTGAACTCCTGTCAGAAGCAGTTGCTCTTGGCATTAGGGATTTAGTTGTCAAGTTGGATTCACAGCTCGTTTTGTTACAATTAAACAATCATTACTCAGTGAGAAATCCATAAATATTGCGTATGTATCTACGTTTTAGATTACTGGAAAGAAAGTTTGATTTCATCACATATCAACATCTTCCACGTAATTTAAATACATTAATAGATGCATTAGCAAATTTTGTTCTTGATAGGCATTTGCATCATTTATAAAATTGATCATATTATGGACACATAAGTAGAGCTATATATATATATTGCATTTGTTAGAGTGTTTACATCAAGATATAAAAAAAATAGAGTGTTTTGGGACACTTGGCTTTCAAAGCCTACAAAATGTGTAAAAGATATAGAAAGGTTATTAGCCTGCACGATGCTCATGATAGTACAAGACCGCTCTAATCACTCGGCCTAACAATCGACACAGTCTTGTAGATACTCCCACTGTGTGTCTCTACCAATACAGTGGAACCTAATAAATAGTGGCATACTCTAGGATTCCTCGAGTTATCGCCTCCAGGTTGCGCTCCATCTTAGCTAAGGGGTCTGCCGCTTCTTCATAGTTTGCGCCCACTATCTAATGAGTAGCTCGCTGTGCTATTGGCGACATGCCAGGTGGTCTCTCTAGTTCCACATCTGCACATTTATTGCAAGTTGAGTCTTTGTTTACACTTTTAAAAAAATCATAAAACTTGAAAAAATCCAAAAAACAAGTTTTTACCTGCATCGGTCCACTGTTCTCCTGGTGGCAGAGGTAGATCTGGATCCCACCTGAAATCCATGCCAGCATAAGCATAATCGTCTACCATGAGTAGTTGGTGTTCTAGCCAAGCGAAAAATTATGGTGGGTAATGCATATGTTGACCCATTCCTCCTCGAGGCATGAGTTGACTCCATCTCACTAGTCTCAGATCTCGGGGGGCAGGATTTGGTACCTCTACCCACTGATACTAGAATAAGGGAAACCGCTCTAAAAAGAAGGTCACCAGTATCGAACCGAACCCAAATTTCTTCAGCTGTCCATGCTTCTCCTTGGTTAATTTTCTTTTCATATTCACTAGAAGGCCTCCACACCAATTAAATATGGTGGGATCAAACACCCAATAGCATACTGGAACTGGGATTTCAAAGCCTCATGCAAGGTTTGTGTGCTAGATACATGCTCCATAGTGAACAAGATCATTCTCAAGAGAAGGTTGCTGGTGGTTGTTTCTATCTTCACCTTCCCTCGTTGGTCATTTCAGCACCTGGGCAATGCCTCTGGACTAGAGTTCTCGTACTTTCACCTCCTGGGTGAGATCTAAAGAGTTGGATTGCTTCTCCTCTTCTGGACAATCCCGTGATGAGGTAAATATCTGCCTCCTCAAATTCTAGTTCCTGACCTTTTATGATTAATATCTCTCGATCTACATCCCAAAGACTGATCAAGTAGGGCAACAATTCCATCTGGGCCCTTAACTCTGTGATCCTGAAGAACTTTAGCAACCCACAGTTCCTTAAAGCATTGATGCATTCACGATCCTGAGCTACTTGGTGGTCTTCAGCCTCATGGCCTCTTTCTTTCCATTCCAAAACCATGATCTCATGTAAAACATCATTTAACACCAATTAATGTTTTTCCATGGATTACAATCAAAGTTTTTTGCTTGAAAAGAATGGTTTTTCTTCCAAAGACTCTGTCTCAGCGCCATTGCGCCTGTTTTTACAAACAGAGCAATATCATCACATGGACCTTTTGGCTCAAGTGCGATCATCACGGGTCTAATGAACATACCTACAATGATCGCCGATGCCCTAAAAATTGAAAATCCTCCTTTATAGAACATAAATTACCATTAAAAATACATAAAAAGGTGATAAAATGCAAGAGCAGGGATGGGCCTCTTACCTGTTGCAGATGGTTCACAAAATGGAACTCTGGATCTCCCATAACGACCACTTGAAAATCAAGAAAATTAGGGCACAAATGCACTTTCAGAGCTTACTATGGTAAAATGGTAAAAAATAAATTTACTTTTGGCTATTTATAAGTTTTGCAAGTCATTTTTGTCAATATTTTAATAATATTTTATTTATTTCTCGATATCAGTTATGGGTGTGTTTCTTGTGCAGTTATAGGTACCTTCAAGTGAACAATGATCATTATTGATTAATTCTTGTGAGTTTTTTTTTATCTCTTTTTCTGACTCATTAAAAAACGAAAAAGGAACCCCCCCTGAGTCATCTTTGAGCTCTTTTCTGACTCTCGAAAACTGAAAAGATTGTTAAGTACTTGTCATTTTGAACTTGTTAAAGTAAATGAATTGACATCACCTCAGTATACGTTTACCCCTTTTTAGGGTTGAGATTGAATACTTACAAAAAAGGTACACATTGATCGACATGGTCAAGAGGTTCTCTTGGATATTGTTTTCTACCTTTTCGGGTTCGAGGGACAAATTACAGAAAGGGACATGATGGAGTTTTTTTTTTCGTCTCTTTTTCAAACTCCCTTAATATGAAAAAGATGCCGAGTTATTCTTACGTCGGACTCATTAAAATTTTACGACGAAAGACTCATCACCATGATGAGACAAAACTTCTCCTTCCTAGGGCTCGTAAAAATTACTAGGATGGATGCATTCGAACAATGAATTTACATGACAAGAATATGCTATCCCCTTCAAGCTTGTGATAAAAAAAATTGGGGTAACCACTAGAAATAGCGGGGAAAAATGAAGATGAAACATCCTTGTTATAGACAGCATGTCACTCTTGAACATGACACTCTTCTACTCTCGTGTCAGGTTTGGGATATCCTCACTCAGTCACTTGTCCTCCCAGGTTTGGGTGATCCACTTTTGCCTCTCTTTGACTATTCAATTTTTTCATCATGACCTTTAGTCCTATGTCGAGTCAGATTTTTCCATACTCCAGAGTCGTGTCGAGAGTGTTCAAGAGAAGTCCAATCTGCAGTTATTTACATATACATTGTTTGAGTCATTGTTACAGTCTTCAAAATTATTCCACTTTATTCCTTGTTTCATGTCGATGATGGGGGATTCATCATTTCCCTCCTTTGACTCGTCACTTCCTGTTGACTTCAGCTCATTATCCATGAAGATGACTTAGAAACTCCCTTTCAGTACCTTAGAGCTTGCATGCCTTAATGGCAAGTTCTTCACATCCGATGACATGTCTTCATCATTGGGTTTCAATCAAGTGATTCCATGAGTGTTTGACTTCAGCTTCATTATCACATTCACAAATTGTACTATTGTACCTCGAGAGACATTGCCATTATTGGTGATTTCTCTTGTACTTGTTAATGGTCCACATCATTGGCCGATAATCAGGTGGTTTTCTAGCATGTTGGAATTCATAGTTTGATCGGGTCGGGATTGCGCGTAAGATCTTGGGTCTTGTCTAATATGACTCAGGTTGCATGGAGTTATATGTTGTTCATGCTTGTACACATGTTTCTACTATACGAATGGTTGTGACCATATCGTGGGACTTTATATTTATGATGATCCTTGTTATCTGGATGGTTGTGCCCATACCATGGATCTTTTCATATAGTCTTCATCATCCGGATGACTGCACCCATGCCGTAGATTCATGTCTTGATCTCAAATATGTATATGTATATGCATCCTTGATTTTTAGGTCTAATGATAGTGTGTGTCCTCATCCTTGCAAAAAAATCATAAAGCATCTCATCCATCACTCCCCATTCTGCCTTCATGCTTTAGGGGGTATCTATTACACAATATTTTTTCACACCTCCTACACTTCCCTATGACATACCTCGAAGTTCCCGAAACATGAACATTATGTAGTGTACTAATTCATGTATACAACTCAGATCCATCCTAAGACTTTGATTGGAAAATTCCTTGAGCTTTCCCTAAATAAATAGCTCTTAAAACCCTAAAATGAGAATTATTGCTCTTAGAAGACTTAAAACAACGATGGTCTCCTATTGCACTGTACTTGACCATCGATGGCATCACTTTGTTTCCTCGCATACCTACAATGATCCCAAAGAGGATGAGAAGCTTCGTGATCTAGAAGCTTCCAGAGCGACGAGTTGGAGATTGTTTGGCATAGATGAGGTCGAATCCTCCCAACTTGGCCTCTTGGTCTTATCCCTATTAGATACATCCTTGAGATGAGGGCCTAATCCTATCTTTGGAGAGGTCCTAACTCCCTTTCCCAACCTATAAATTCATCCTCTCCCATTTCAAAATGGTTGGTCTATGTCTATTTGCACCCTTATGCTAAGATTGTGCATAGAGGCTATTCATTTGACTTGGAGAAGGAGTGCTTGGAGAGTTCTTGGCTTGGAATTGGATTACCACTCAAGGAGAGCCTATCAACGTCAAGGCTTTGGTTGTGAGATTCCATTTACTTTCTAATAATACACAACTACTGGTTCATCTTCCCAAAATGTATATGTTCATGTATCATTTAGCTTGACATTCCTTGATCAATTAAGTAGATTGCTATTGGATTTTCTATTTGTTTTGACATGCCTTGTTGTGTCTTGATCACTTGTGTAGGTGCATAAACACTGAGGGAAGTAGGAACAAGCCCGTGACACAAGCTGTTCAAGGTCCTTGTTACACAGTAATTTGTCACTGTCTCCTTGTCAGTCTCCCTACTGTGTCATGAAATCAAATCCATCATGCTCATGCTCTCTGAAATGGCCAAAAAAACCCTCTTTGCCTAAGTTTATTTGATCATCGCGACTGTTATTGAAATAACCGCGCTGACTGGCGGATGATAGTGCAATTGGTGCGCTGCCAGGGCGGAAGCACACGGGTTTCCCGCGCTGATCAAATTTCATAGCCAGCGCATCCTCTGCCTGTATTAAGTTGCGCTGACCAGGCCTCCTCCGTTATTGAGATGCGATGTCAGCGCGCCATTCCAGTTATACGCCCGTGCTGATCCTGTTTGGGCGAATTTGTTCTAACAGCCAACCTTCCAGATGACTCCAGACCTGGTTGTTGGCCTTGTGAATGTCGCCCTCCCTTCTATGGCATGTCTGTTCGTCATATGGGCCACCTTTCTTGGAGATAATCTTATCCTTCCACCACTCATGGAGACTCCTTCTCCTATATAAGCCTCTACCATTGCCATGAGCAGCTAGTTTTGGACAGAGTGGAATTCATAGTGTTTTTAGTGCTGCTCCTAATAGGCAGTTGGTGTGTTAAGTGTGGATTGCTAGAGAGTTTAAGGAAGGTTGTGAAGTCTTGTTGCCTTGTGTGAGAGAGAGAGTTGTTTGTCTTGGGAGATCTACCTCCAAGGGTGAATGCTTATGAGACTTGCTGGCTGGACCCTCTTGAGAAGGACTCAGCGTTAGAACATTGGTTGTACCTTTCTCTGTTTTTGATTAATAAAAGATAGATGACTACTGTTATGGTTCCATTTTCATTTGCCTTATAATGCTTAATGTCAATTACATCCTTTCTTACTGATGTATAGTTGCTTTTACTAGATTTTATGCTTGTGTTTGTCTTCTCTTTGCTTGTGCAGGTGTCCGCCCACGAGGATAGTGGAGGATCGCGACTGGCCGAAGTGAAGGAGCGAGAGTAGCATCTCTTCATCAAACATAGTGCTGGAATCCAAGTAGGTGTTCATTACCCACTTTGTAATTGCAACTAGGAACTTGCAGAGTACCATTGATTGATTGTTGCTAGACCTGTTCTGGGCTAGTAGGGATCGCCTCTATCCGTAGAGGGGATTTACCTCTCCAACAGTTACCGCTCATGCGCTACCGAGTGGGGATGGACAGAAGATGAAAATCGGCCACCCTACAGATGACCCAAGGCCATCTTTCGGGCAAACCCAAAAACACAACTCGATTGCGAACCCACCTTTCACACGGAAAGAAACCCTGTCGCTGGTATCATCTTGAGGGGCACGAGGGGACCAACACCACAACAGCCCATACAGCTCCAAGAACTTAAAGAGCAGAAGGGAAATTGTTCACATATACCTCCTAGGACGAGCATGGCCAACATTACCGCTCATGCGCTACCGAGTGGGGATGGAGACAAGATGAAAATCGGCCACCCTACAAATGACCCAAGGCTATCCTTCAGGCAAATCCGAAAACACAACTCAATTACCAACCCACCTTTCACACGAAAACGAAGGGTTGAGGGAGAGCCGGTCAAACGAGCTGCATGAACGTGCACAAAGTCAACCTCAGGTCACAACTTAGCATTTTTTGATACAGGCTCGTTCGCCCGGGTGCGCCCTCGCCCAACCCGCCTAAACGAGTTCACCCGAACGACTCGCCCAAACGACCCACCCGAACGAGTTCGCACGCACAACCTCAAACGACTCACCCAAACGAAGGGACAAGGGAGAGCCGAAAAAACGAGCTGCACGAACGTGCACAAAGCCAACCTCGGGTCACAACTTAGCATTTTTTTATACGGGCTCATTCGCCCGGGTGCGCCCTCGCCCGACCCGCCTTAACGAGTTCACCCAAACGACCCGCCCGAACGAGTTCGCACGCACGCCCTCAAACAACTCACCGAAACGGAGGGACAAGGGAGAGCCAGGCAAATGAGCTGCACGAACGTGCACAAAGCCAACCTTGGGTCACAACTTAGCATTTTTAGATATGGGCTCGTTCGCCTGGGTGTGCCCTCGCCCAACCCGCCTAAACGAGTTCACCCGAACGACCCACCCGAACGAGTTCGCACGCACGCCCTCAAATGACTCACCCAAACGAAGGGACGAGGGAGATCCGGGAAAACGAGCTGCACGAACGTGCACAAAGCCAACCTCAAGTCACAACTTAGCATTTTTTGATACGGGATCGTTCGCTCGGGTACGCCCTCGCCTGACCCGCCTGAACGAGTTCACCCGAACGACCCGCCCGAATGAGTTCGCACACACAACCTCAAACGACTCACCCAAGCGAAGGGACAAGGGAGAGATGGGAAAACGAGCTGCCCGAACGTGCACAAAGCCAACCTCGGGTCACAACTTAGCATTTTTTGATACGGGCTCGTTCTCCCGGGTGCTCCCTCGCCCAACCCGCCTGAACGAGTTCACCCAAACGACTCGCCCGAACGAGTTCGCACGCACACCCTCAAACGACTCACCGAAACGAAGGGACAAGGGAGAGCCGGGCAAACGAGCTGCACAAACGTGCACAAAGCCAACCTCGGGTCACAACCTACCATTTTTTGATACAGGTTCATTCGCCCAGGTGCGCCCTCACCCGACCCGCCTGAATGAGTTCACCTGAACGACCCGCCCGAACGAGTTCACACGCACGCCCTCAAACGACTCACCCAAACGAAGGGACAAGGCAGAGCCGGGCAAATGAGCTGCACGAACGTGCACAAAGCCAACCTCGGGTCACAACTTAGCATTTTTTGATACGGGCTCATTTGCTCGGGTGCGCCCTCGCCCGACCCGCCTGAACGAGTTCACCCAAACGACCTGCTCGAACGAGTTCACACGCACGCCCTCAAACGACTCACCGAAATGAAGGGACAAGGGAGAGCCAGGAAAACGCGCTGCATGAACGTGCACAAAGCCAAGCTCGGGTCACAACTTAGTATTTTTTGATACGGGCTCGTTCGCCTGGGTGTGCCCTCGCCCGACCCACCTGGACGAGTTCACCCGAACGACCCGCCCGAACGAGTTCACATGCATGCCCTCAAACGACTCACCGAAATGAAAGGACAAGGGAGAGTCGGGAAAACGAGCTGCACGAACGTGCAAAAAGCCAACCTCAGGTCACAACTTAGCATTTTTTGATACGGGCTCGTTCACCCGCGTGCGCCCTTGCCCGACCCGCCTAAACGAGTTCACCCGAATGACCCGCCCGAACAAGTTCACACGCACGCCCTCAAACGACTCACCGAAATGAAGGGACAAGGGAGAGCCGGGCAAACGAGCTGCATGAACGTGCACAAAGCCAACCTCGGGTCACAACTTAGCATTTTTTGATACGGGCTCATTCGCCCGTGTGCGCCCTCGCCCGATCCTCCTGAATGAGTTCACCTGAATGACCCGCCCGTACGACCCCCTCGAACGAGTTCACCCGAACGACCCGCCCGAACGAGTTCACACGCACGCCCTCAAACGAATCACTGAAACGAAGGGACAAGGGAGAGCCGGGAAAACGAGCTGCACGAATGTGCACAAAGCCAACCTCGGGTCACAATTTAGTATTTTTCGATGCGGGCTCATTCGCCCGAGTGCACCCTTGCCCGACCCGCCTAAACGAGTTCACCTAAACAACCCACCCGAACGAGTTCACATGCACGCCCTCAAATGACTCACCGAAACGAAGCGACAAGGGAGAGCCGGGAAAACGAGCTGCACGAACGTGCACAAAGCCAACCTCGGGTAACAACTTAGCATTTTTCGATATGGGCTCGTTCACCCGCGTGTGCCCTTGCCCGACCCGCCTGAACGAGTTCACCCAAACGACCCGCCCGAACGACCTGCCCAAACGAGTTCACACACACGCCCTCAAATGACTCACCGAAACGAAGGGACAAGGGAGAGCCGGGAAAATGAGCTGCATGAACATGCACAAAACCAACCTCAGGTCACAACTTAGCATTTTTTGATATGGGCTCGTTCGCCTGGGTGCGCCCTCGCCTGACCCGCCTGAACGAGTTCACCCGAACGACCCGCCCGAACGAGTTCACACGCATGCCCTCAAACGACTCACCGAAACAAAGGGACAAGGGAGAGCCAGGCAAACGAGTTGCACGAACATGCACAAAGCCAACCTCGAGTCACAACTTAGCATTTTTTGATATGGGCTCATTCACCTGCGTTCGCCCTCACCCGACCCGCCTGAATGAGTTCCCCCGAATGACCTGCCTGAACGAGTTCACACGCACGCGGTCAAACACTCATCGAAATGAAGGGACAAGGGAGAGTCGGGCAAACGAGTTGCACGAACGTGCACAAAGCCAACCTCGGGTCACAACTTAGCATTTTTTGATACGGGTTCGTTCGCTCGCGTGCGCCCTCGCCCGACCCACCTGAACGAGTTCACCCGAACGACCCGCCCGAACGACCCGTCCGAACGAGTTCACACGCACGAACGACCCACTTGAACGATTTCACCCGCCCGTACGAGTTCACACGCACGCCCTCAAACGACTCACCGAAACGAAAGGACAAGGGAGAGCCGGGCAAATGAGCTGCACGAATGTGCACAATGCCGTCCTCGGGTCACAACTTAGCATTTTTTGATACAGGCTCGTTCGCCCGGGTGCACCCTCGCCCGACCCGCCTGAACGAGTTCACACAGATGCCCTCGCCCGAATGACCCGCCCGAACAAGTTCACATGGACACCCTCGCCCGAATTGAAACAACACATGCTCCCAACCCTCCCCTCCCCGCACGGAGGTCACCTAGGAGTCCACCCGGACAGCAACAACGATGGACATCGATCGCATGATCGCCTGCAGTAGCCTAAATGCAAAGGAAATGGAAGGAAACAAAACAAGACCAACCGAGCCCACAACCTCTCTTAGAAATGCCCCACGGCCCTCCCCGCCGCGCACCAAGGCCACCTAGGAGTCCACCCGGATAGTAGCAACGGTGGACCTCGATCACTCGACCGCTTGCGGCAACCACGATGTGAAGGAAAAGGAAGGAAATAAATGCAAATCAAGAGGCTCGCTACACGATACAAGAACATATCAAAACAAGAGGAGGGATCGGGCAGCCCCGCACCCCATGCACCCTACGTACAGGCAACCTAGGAGATTTCCCACAACTTTACCGACCGGACGATGAAAAATTTTCCCCTACGACCACCTCCACGCAAAGGAGGGAGGTCGAAGCGTTCCACCTCGAAATCCTTCATCCAGATAGCCCCCACCATCGACGAAGCAATCCTCCTCCCCATTGGACCACGAGTGCATACACAATTGAAACAACACATGCCCCCAACCCTCCCCTCCCCGCACGGAGGCCACCTAGGAGTCCACCCAGACAGCAGCAATGACGAACCTCAAACACATGATCGCCTGTGGTAGCCTCAATGCAAAGGAAATGGAAGGAAACAAAACAAGACCAACTGAGCTCACAACTTCTCTTAGAAATGCCCCCCGGCCCTCCCCGCCGCGCACTAAGGCCACCTAGGAGTCCACCCGGACAGCAGCAACAGCGGACCTCGATCACTTGACCGCTTGCGACAACCATGATGCGAAGGCAAAGGAAGGAAATAATTTCAAATCAAGAGGCTCTCTACATCATACAAGAACATATCCAAACAGGAGGACGGATCGGGCAGCTCCGCACCCCACGCACCCTACGTACAGGAAACCTAGGAGATTTCCCACAGCTTTACCGACCGGACGATGAATAATTTTCCCCTACGGCCACCTCCACGCAAAGGAGGGAGGTCGAAGCATTCCACCTCAAAATCATTCTTCCAGATTGCCCCCACCATCGACGTAGCAAGCCTCCTCCCCATTGGACCACGAGCGCATACACAATTGAAACAACACATGCCCGCAACCCTCCCCTCCCCGCACGGAG
>APFE030934559.1:2425-22632 GCA_000404065.3 Pinus taeda | reverse complement strand
TGGAAGGGAAAAGACAAAGGTAAAGGTAATTGGAAGCCTAAGAGGACAAGGCCTTTATGTAGATGAGAAAGAGAATGTGGCACCGCAAAATAAGTTTAAAGCAACTAGACAAGGACATGGGTCACAACAATAGCAACAACATAGAGGTGTTGGTACTGGTCAGTTCCAATGTTGGACATGCGGTAAGGAGAACCTTAAGGGAGATTGTCCACAGAATCAGGGTGGTAGGCCTGAGATATACAGTGCACAGGAGCCGTAGACAGTTAGGGATGTTGGTAAGAGTATTCCACGTATCTATGCAGCAATGGACAATAGGCAGGCAGAACACGAGGCATCTAAAATTCAGATGGACTGTAAGATTTGTGATCAAGTTATTTCTATTTTGATTGACACTGGATCTAATTATAGCTATGTTAGTCCTGACTTAGTGGATACGTGTGATTTGAGTAAGGAATTGCATGCATAATCTTGGTTAGTGAAGTTGACTACATGTACAGAGAAGCGAATTCATCATTGGGTAAGAGCTTGTGCATTTGATTTAAATGGTATGCCTACCACAACACATTTGAATTTATTACCGTTGGGATCATACAATATGTTTTTGGGCATGGACTGGTCGTATCTTCATAGAACCAAGGTAGACTATCATGACAAAGCTATTGAGTTTGTTGATGACAATGGAGAACCAAGAGTCTTGCAAGGTAAGAAGAATTCCACATCACTTAAGATGGTGACAATTATGCAAGAAAAGCGTAGCTGCAGGAAAGGGTGCAAGTTATTTGCAGTACACATTTCTAGTGATAAGGGTAAGGCGGTTGAGGATGCCAATGTGTTGAATAGATACCCGGTTTTGCAATAGTTTTAGGATGTATTTCTTGAGGACGTCACATAGTTTCCACCTCATAGGGAGGTAGACTTTTCTATTGAGTTAGTGCCAGGGACAACTCCAACATTAAAAACACCTTACAGGATGAGCACACCTAAGTTAGTTGAGCTAAAGCTATAGTTGAAGGAAATGTTGGACAAGGGATACATTAGGCCAAGTGTATCACCTTGGGGTGCACCGATATTGTTTGTGAGGAAGAAATATGGTACTCTTAGATTATGCATTAAATATAGATAGTTGAACAAAGTGAGCATAAATAACATGTACCCTTTGTTGAGGATTGATGACTTGTTTGATTAGCTGAAGGGAGCAGAAATGTTCTCAAAGATTGACTTGAGATTTAGATACCATCATGTATGCATCAAAGAGGAGGATATTTACAAGATTGCATTCAGAAGCAAGTATGGGAATTATGAGTTTGTTGTTGTTCCATTTTTCTTAACTAATGCTCCACCTACATTTATGTGTTTGATGAATAGTGTGTTGTGTCCATATTTGGATAAATTTGTTATTGTGTTCATTGATAATATACTGGTATATTCTAAAAATGAGGAAGAGAATGTCGAGCATTTAACAACAGTGTTGAGGTTTTTAAGAGAGCATCAATTGTATGCTAAGCTCATCAACTGTAGTTTTTTTAGAGTGAGGTATATTACTTGGGGCATGTGGTCTCCAAGGAGGGCATTTTAGTAGATCCATAAAAGATAAGGGCCATCATGGAGTGGGTAGCTCCTAAGAGCATGGATGAGGTGATATATTTCATGGGATTTGCAGGTCACTATAAGAGGTTCATGAGGAACTTCTCATAGATTACTTATCCTATCACATCATTGCAGAGGAAGGGAAATAAGTTTGAATGGACAAAGGAGTGTGAGGTTATTTTTGAGCAGCTCAAGAAGTTGTTGATACATGCACCAATGCTACAGATGGTAGATCCAGAAAAAGAGTTTGTGGTATGCACATATGCTTTAAAAAGAGGGCTTGGTGGAGTCCTTATGCAAGATGGACATGTGGTGTGCTATGACTCCTAGAAACTAAACGAGCACGAGAAAAACTACCCGACACATGATCCTGAGTTAGTAGCAATCATACATGTTGTTATCACTGAAAAAATTTCAAAGAAAAAGGGTAAGGTAAGGAAGGATTGATCTTGGTCATTTTCGTGTTCCTTTCATGCATAAGAAGCACTTGGCAAGCTCAGGGTCAGCATACATCAGAGTTCTTTGAAAACTCAAGAAGCAAGACACATCAGAAGGGTCAATGCAAAACTAAGAGCTAGGATCAAAATTATGAAGAGGCAAATCGAAGATTTGAAGATACAGCTAAACCAGCCTGAAGGCCATCCTCAGCCAAGAAAAACTACATAGAAAGTAAGGCTTAATCCTAAATTTGATATAGACTACCTTTTGAAGTTTACCTTGAAGAATGGTGTCAAGTTATTTAGTTTTGAACAGCCTCATGTCATATGGAAGAGTCATTTCAAAGGAAATAAAACTCAAGGAAGTTAAATTTTGGCCTTAAACTGTGTTTTTGAAATTACACAGCAGTTTCGTAGCACGCTACGAAACTTTTGTAGGTGATGCTTAATACATAGCAGTTTTGTAGCGCGCTACGAAACTGCTATAGCTGCATATAATGATTTTGTGGGCTAATTTTGAGAAGATAAAGGAAATATTTTTGAAGATGGGTAGGTGAAAAGGATCATTTACAAAGTGTAAACATCTAGCAAGGGAAAAACAAGTAGAGGAAGGACATCTTTGAACTCTAAGCTGTATGTTATAAAGGTGGTCATTATTTCATATCTAGTATTGTTCATGATGCTTCAGGCAGCATTAAAGGAGTTATTGTTCAAGTGTAGGATCAGAGTCTATGGTTGATTTAATGCATTTCATGTGATTAAAGAGACAACATGGCCAGCAGAAGGATTCGAAGACTAGCATAAGAATGAAACTCTAAAAAGGAGGAACTTTGTCTCCTTGTTTTTACTAGTCAACTTCTAGAAACGTTCCTGAGCAGCTGACAACTCAATTTTGAAACGTGAAAGAGGTTTTCATTCCTAAGATACTGAAATACAAAAACCTCTTCCAGTTTCTTCAAATCCATTATGATCTGGGAGAAATGGATGACCAAACTTGCGCTACGAAACTGTTATAGGTGCAGTTTTTCACAAACATATTTCTCCTATTTTACACCTTTTTTTCAAAGACATATTATGGGCAGTCGGAAAGGTATTTCAGAAAACCAAGAGTGGTTTTTTTGCAGCACATATTGGTTCACAAAAATCCTCCTTCAATTTTTCAAAATACATTTTTGATGAGAAGATATGAGCTCTGTCCCAACACCTATTTTTCAGCCAGAACAGAGCAAGGAACAATCTCCTAGTTTCGAGGAACAGTAAAAGGATGAGCCATCAAGGGCTAGCTGGACGGTTATGAGCACCATCAAATTTGAATTCATGGAGTTATAGGTGTCAAAAGGAATGTTTAATTCCTAGATAAGGTTGTTTTAATCATAATGAGGAGTTACACTCCTAATTGTTTTAGGTCTCTAGAACTGCTAGTTAACAGTTAGTTATATTAAATAGTTGGTTTTAAGTGTCAATAGGTGTCAGGTCAGGTAGAATTCTAATTCTCCTCATCCTAGAGGAAGGAATCTAAGTCATGTAATAAACTCTATATAAGGGAGAAGATGTAAGGCAACATGGGTTGGAAATTTTCAGAGAAACACTCATATTGTGTCATTGTAGAAGATCACGTTTTTATGAATACAGACTTTGGCTTTACTTCTCAGGATTTAGAAAGAGTTTAGTGGTGGCTTGCTTTATGTTTGTCCTTATTTCCTTATTTGCAGTAGTATGAATGTATGATACTTAGAATACATTGACATGCTCTAACTTCCTTCATGCATTTATAGACTGTGTTTCTTACTTGTCTCTATGTGTTAACTGATATGTTGAACTCTAGATGCCCTGATTTCCATGTAAAGTTAATATAATTGTTCTAATGAAGCATTTCTTGACTCCATAAGTCCAATGGATGTTTACTGATCATGTTCAACCATTCATATTTTTCACTTGTTTCATAGAGTTATCCATCTAATCTTTATCAAAATATTTAACCTAGTGAGAGAGCCCTCTCAGGTTGAGGAGGCTAAGCCTCAGCTAAAAGTTGGTTTGAAATAGTTACTCAAGGTCTACCTGATCAGCAGCCTATCAGGGGTTAATTTTGTGATAACACACGCATTGAAGATGTGGAAACACTATCTTCTTGGTAGGAGGTTTTTACTTATGAGTGATCACATTGGGTTGAGATATTTGTTTGACTAGTTGAATCTGAACACCAGGAAGTGATTCAAACTTAAACATGAACACAAAAACTTACAGATATATTCATAAACACAGATGCAACAAAACAACACTTCATGTCATTAATAGAAAAAATATTGAACTATGCTTACAAGTAGAATGGAAATAAGATAGCTTGGGTGATGGTAGCTTATCTTTGAGAAGAGATGAGGTAGCTACATGCCTTTGAACTAAGTTACAATGAGGCTAAATGGCTTTTTTATTATTGAACAACAAGAGAAAACCCTAAAAAAACAAAACCCTAACCCAAGGAGATGTAACACCAAGAGCTTATGGGCCCCGTTCGGATTAGTTGGGCAGCCAACTTCCCGGGGTCGTAACTTGGTCATATTATCTCCATTTGATGCATATGATACCTCATCGAAAAGATATCTCTCAGGACTAAAAATACCAATGTGATTACCTTCTATAAGAATTTTTCCAAAAAAAACGTCGTTTAGTTTCTCAAAAAAGCTCCGGAAGTTTAGGACCTGAAAAACTGCAAAAAATAGTAAATTGTGCTACAATTAAGGAAACTGAAAAACTGAAAGAAACAATGGTGAGGGGCCAAGTGGAATAGGCAGGCAGCCACCAATATCCACCTAGATCATTCCTCCCCCCTTAGGAAGCAATGGTCCACATTGCGTTGAGTTCCCCCATGAGATGAGGAATCTTTTGTCGAACTTGATCCCTGGTGAGCCATTTGCCTTGGTGAAGGAGTTGGCCTGCTTTGACAACTCGATATAGTTGTATCCTATGTTGTCAAGTGTTATTGATATATGTGTCCATAATCTGATCAGTTGTGGCTTGTTCCATGCAGTCTGGGTTGAGCTCTGTTGGTGTGCGCTGTTCTGCAATGTCTGATGTGTTCAACAATGGTGGAAAGTATGGTCGAAGGTGATCTACATTGAACTTTGGGTATTTACCAAGGAATGGTGGGATGTTGAGCTCGAAGGCATTGTCCCTTACAACCTTGGTGATGGTGTAGGGCCCATATCGGAGTGGGCAAAGCTTGTGTTGTGGTCCAGCAAGGCGCTTCTTCTGCAAATGTAGCCAAACTTTGTCGCACACCTGAAATTTGTGCAACAATTGATGTTGATCGTGGCGCTGCTTGTACTTAGCATTAGATCTATCCAATATATCATGGACCTATTGGTGGATGTGTTGAATGCACTCAATGAAGTTGTTAGCCCTTTCATCTTCGAACTGCACATGAGCGGAATCTACTTGAGTGGCTGCAAATGGTATGGCCACATCAATGGGGCATAATGGTTGAAATCCTAGCCCTACCTAAAAGGGACTATGGCATGTTCAGATGTGGAGAGCTCTGTTGTAGCTGCGTTGGACATAGGGGAGAATTCCATCCCATGTGCGTGGATGCTTCAAGTTGTACAAGCGCATAATGTGTACGATCATCTTGTTGACAACATCTGTTTGGCCATCGGTTTGGGGATGGAAATCCATGGACTTAGTGAGTTTTGTATCCAAAATCAACTAAAGACTTGACAAAAATGCACTCAAGAATCTACTATCCCAATCTGAGATAATTGACTGTGGGATCACAAAGTGTACCCACACTCGCTCAAAGAAGAGCTTAACAGTGGCCTCTACTACGATACTCTTCTTGTAGGCTGCCATGATGGCCATTGTTGAGCCCCAAACTTGCATCTTTCCTACACCTTTTTCTAGCTTCTTTTCATTTACCTGAGCCTCCTAAGCCATCAATATCATTGCATATTAGTTATAAAAGAGCATTTAGAGTGGTTTCTTGACTATGTCTTTGTGTTGTTGTTTGAACTAGATTTTTGCTTATGAGCTGTGGAATCTTGTCACTTTCCGCAGCTGGCTCAACTTTCCACAGCTGTTTTTGTCAAAGTCTATATTGCAGGTGTATTCAAGCAAATAGAGCCACATGGGAAAGTTGGAAATGATGTGGACATGGTGCGGGTCCCATTGGTCGAGCTGGACTCGTCAAAGGAGGCCGTAGTCAACGGGGGTCAAACAGGAGAAGTCCTACAGCAATAGGACTCCATTTCAAGCACGTAAGGACTTCTGTGACCGTTTCCAGATTTTTGGAGGCAACACTGACACCTGTAGGCTGATCACGATGTGGATCCAACAGCCATTTTTAATAAGATTGCCTAATCACAACGACCATGCTGCTAAATCTGTGGAGGCTGTTCTTCACGTGTCCTCTGTTCACACAGTTTTTAGGAAATCAGTTATGTAGCCTTCTGTTATAAATAATGTGTCTCCATACACATCATAGTTAGTCTTTTTGTAATGTAATTTTGCTATAAAGAAAGCCCACTGTGCCGTGACATTATTTCCTTGTTATGACTGCGTTTTGAATACATGAGAAGACTCTGTTCATAAGCATAATTCGTGGTTGATAGTTGTTGCCTGAGGTTGTGCAGAGGGCCCCTACACACGCCGAGGTTTTGTTTATTGTTGTATAGTTTCATGCTTTATTTCCTTACGTTCATTATGCCATAGTTATTCACGTGTATATATTGCATCTCTTATGGGATTAACGTTTTATTTTTGTCCACAATTTTTCATGCTTTATACTGCTGTTAACTAATTAGTGTCTTTGTTCCATATTACAGTAGGCAGCCCGGGAATTTGCACATAGTTTTACAATGACTAATGACATGGAATCAGTTTTATCTTTCTGCTGACTTATATTTCTTAGTTTTTTCCAGCTCTGTTTTGTTTATTTTAGTTCTGTTCATTGGCTTTATTAGTTGGCTTAGATATTAAATTACTCATGTCATTATCAGTTACCTCCGAAAGCCATAGTGAGACTAATGGTGAGGGATTGAAGTATGAGTGTGTAATTTGATATTAGTTTCCTTTTCTGCAAATCAGATATTAAATTGCTCATGTCATTATCAGTTACCTCCGAAAGCCATAACGAGACTAATGGTGAGGGATTGAAGTATGAGTGTGTAGTTTAATATTAGTTTCCTTTTCTGCAAATTATATATTAAATTGCTCATGTCATTATCAGTTACCTCCGAAAGCCATAGCGAGACTAATGGTGAGGGATTGAAGTATGAGTGTGTAATTTGATGTTAGATTACTTTTCTGCAAATTAGATATCAGATTTCTCAAGTTGTTTATGATTACCTCTGAAAGCCATAGCGAGACTAATGGTGAGGGGTCAGAATATGAGTTGATGTAATTTGATTTTAGCTTTACTTTACTTGCAATTTTGGATTTCTTTGGGTGCAGTTCCTTTTGTATTTAGATAGTAGTAATAGGGATAATGGTTTCATGATCAATAGTTCACTGTTTGTTTGACTAGTATAGTGCCACATTTTCATTTTCTTGTAGAAATTAATTTTATCATTGCATGTTTTAAACCCTTTTTAAGTTTGAAGTTTTGGAAATCATTATAAAGGACATCATTGCCTTGAACATTTATATCCATATTTGTCTTTTAGAATTTCCATCTCACATTAGGAGATCAACAAAGATAAACCCCAAAACAAAATACAAAAACCAAAAACGACAAAAAGTAAGAGATAGGTTATCTTGCACATATAGTGCGCCACACTTCGTCAGCTTACGAATCCCGGATTGACAAATTAATGTAGAAATTTAGGACACTCTAAATTGACCAAACATTTTGGTGCCGTTGCCGAGGAAGTGTAACTAGGTAGCCAATTTCTTAAAAAAAAAAAGACAATAATAAAAAGAAGGGAAAATTTGATAACTTCTTGAAGTATGCTCTCCTCTTGCACCTAGTGTGATCTGGAGGATCAGAAAAGAGAGTTATTGGTTCAATAATTTCTTAAGTATGCTCTCTTCTTTCACCTAGTGTGACCTGGAAAATCAGAAAGAGAATTATTAGCCCAACTTAAAAATAAAAAAATGACATGCATAGAGCAAGAGATTCTAGGGGAAGGTTTATAGATAGAGCCAAGAGTTCGATTTTTACAACTTCAGCTTCTTCAAGGCATAGACAAGATTCACCACCATCTACTCCTAGCCTTAAGATCCATGGAATTCTAGGAGCAGCAGCTGAATTAGAGGATTCTCCTACACTATCTACCAAACCTCATCTAGAAGAAGACCCTTTCTTTACTTCTACAGGAGAGCATATTGTACTCAAAGAAGTAGAATCACCTAAAGAAGAGGAAGGGGAAATTCCTCCTCGTTTTCCATTAGTAGAAGAACTAGAGGACGCTTAGGACTTTGAAGAAACTATCATGACAGAGGAAGTAGTAGATGGATTCGGAGGTAGAGGTAGAGGGGAAGGAGACAACTCGTTTGGATTCCCTATAGTTGATGAGGAAACTCATACAACGATGAAAAACATCTCACCATCTGTCCTCCCCAACTTTTATGGATTGCGAAGTGAGGATCCTGAAATTTTTTTGTTTGAGTTTGAAGTAATGTGCCGAACCTATGACTATATGGAAGACTCTCTAAAACTCAAACTGTTTCCTTCAACATTAAAGGGAGCCGCTTTGAAATGGTTCATGGGATTAGTCACCCAATATATTAGGACTTGGAATGACATGAAACAAACATTTTTGGATAGTTACCTAGACTATTGCATGCCCACCAATAACAAGGATGAGGTATTCAAAATGGTACAAAAAGAAGATGAAAACTTGGAGGATTTACTTGAAAGATTTCAATACAACTTAAAGAGAGCAAAGATGAGCAACTTAGATGAGGAAACCTTGAAAGCCCTTTTATTGAAAGCCATTAGAGATGAATGGATAGATATTTTAAACATGATGGGGAAATGAGACATTTCTCAACTTCCACTTCATGGCATAGCAGAACTATGTGTCCATCTCTTGAGAGGAAAATCTAATATAGGAAAAGGGCCTAGAGATCCTTCTCTCATCAGGGAAAACAAATCTGCAACTGGGTCAGTAAGTAAGGCAGAGATTGGAAATATGCTTGATGAATTCAAAACTGATATCTTAGGGAGCCTTAGTGAACAACTAAACACCCTTAAAATTCAAAAACAAGCAGAAAGCAGAAACTAATGCTCTAGCCATATTTTGTCCAAAATGTAGAAAGAAACATGCTCTAAGGGAATGCCCCTTGGATGCAAAAGTTGTAGAAACATGTATGATTTGCTTAGAGAGTCATGAGACCAAGGATTGTCCTTCAATTCCTGGACTAAAAGCCGTCTTTCAAGAAGATCCAAATTCAGTAGAATCTCTCTGTTTTGTTGCAAGAAGACCTTGGCAGGGGCAACAAAACCAAGGGTTTAACAACCCTATGAATTTTCAACCCCCGCCAAATTGGAATCCTTGGCAACAACCTTGGCTCCAACCTCAAAATCCGTACCAATCATGGGCACAAGGAATGCAAAATCCTTATGGGAGATTTGCTCAATTTTATCAATTTCCTCCACCTTTTCAAAATCAACAAACTCCACAACTTCCAAATCAAAATCCACAACTTTCATTGCCATTTCCTCCACAACAAACCTCTCAACAAAATCCAAATTCTCAACTCATGCTCCCATTTCAACAAAAGACAAAACAACTACCCTCTCAGCCATTGCCAAATCCTAACAATAAAAATCCTCAGAATACTTACATGATAGAAGGACAACAATTTCCTACCTACATGATTGTTCCTCTCAATGATGTACAACTCAAGTCGGGTAGAGTTTTAGAAAAACCTTCTATAGATGTCCAAAAGCAAGATACCCCTAAGGAGGACTCTCTTAAAGTCAATAAAGATTCTGAGGAAGAATCTCTTCAAAACTCAAACATTCAAAAAGAGAAAGAAAATTTAACGCCCACAACTCCTATAGTTAAGCAACCTGCATCTTCATCCACACCTCCTTTCCCTGAAAGATTACAAATTGATAAAGGGGTGGAAAAACAAATCTTGTTGCCTAACTATGATTTTCTAGATGAGTTAAAGAATGTCTGTATCAAGATTCCCTTGCTACAAGCCATTAAAGAGATTCCTATTCTAACAAAAACAATAAAGGAGTTGAGTCTCAAAAGACCAGGAAGGAAACCAAGAGATACAAGAAGAATCCACCTGGTAGGAAAAATTGCAGAAATCATGATGGGAAAAATTACCATGCAGAAGTATGTAGATCCAGGAAGTCCAATTGTCAAGACACATATAAATGGGATAGAAATTCCAAACACTTTGATTGACCTAGGGGCTGCTATCAACATTATGAGTAGACGGACTATGAAACAGCTTAAACTTCATAATCTCCTCTTTACACCTGCTTTACTGCAACTTGCAGATAGATCAATAATAAAACCAGATGGTGTATTAGAAGATATTTCAGTCTCCTTAGATTCTTGGGAATATCTAGTAGATTTCATGATTTTGACTCCCAAGAGTAATCTAGGAGGGCACCCACTTATCTTAGGAAGACCTTGGCTAGCTACAACTGATGCTTTCATTAGTTGTAGATCTGGGGACATGTACATTTCTAATGTTAATTCGACAAAGAAATTCAATTTGTATCCTCTAGAAAAAGCAATCACAGAAGTAGGAGACAATGAATGGGTAGATGATGAGGACACTATACAACTTGTCTTTACCATTTCTGAAATTAGTGAGGATAGTCAAATTCTGAACACATTAGAAAATTTTGAGACATCTTCAGAATATGACCCCACACAATTTCAGTTGGAATCTGACATTGAATATTTATCATCAAGACAATTGTCTCTTTACTCTATGGGAGAGTTCAGTAGTTTTACCATTGAGATTTTTCCAGGTAAAACATTAAATATCAACAAAATTTTGGAAAAGTCACAACAAGAAGAACTAACCAAAATCTTGCAAAAACATTCTACTGCATTTGCATGGGAATATACAGTTATGAAAGGTATTGATCCAAAGATTTGCATCCATTATATCTATATTGAGGAAAACAGTAGACCAATCAGACAACCTCAGAGAAGGATGAATCCAAATCTTAAGGAAATAGTGAAAGAAGAGATCCAAAAACTACTCAATGTAAACTTCATTTATCCAATTTCAAATAGCCGATGGGTTTCTCCTTTGGTTATAGTACCTAAAAAGAATGGTAAATGGAGGGTATGCATTGATTACAGGGAATTGAATAAAGCAACTTTGAAGGATCACTTTCCTTTTCCTTTTATCGATCAAGTATTAGATACATTAGCAGGCAAAAAGTACTTTTGATTTCTGGATGGTTTTAGTGGTTATAACCAAATCCAGGTAGCACCTAAGGATCAAGATAAGACCACATTTACCTGTCCATGGGGGACTTTTTCCTATCGAGTGCTTCCTTTTGGGTTATGTAATGCACCCGCAACATTCCAAAGAGCAGTACTAGGAATTTTTTCTGATCTAATTCATGATTGTGTAGAGGTTTATATGGATGACTTTACAGTTTATGGTGACTCATTTGAAGAAGCATTAGGAAATTTGGAAAAAGTACTTGTACGATGTAAAGAAACAAATATTTCATTAAGCCATGAAAAATGTTTTATGATGTTTACTGAAGGTATTGTTTTAGGACATCATATTTTAGGAGATGGATTGAAGTTGATAGATCAAAAGTTGAAGTCATCTCCAAGTTGCCTATTCCAAATTGTCAAAGAGATGTTAGAAGTTTTCTAGGATTTACTAGATACTATAGAAGATTTATAGAAAATTTCACTAAAATAACATCTCCTTCAAACTACTTACAAAAGACTGTGAATTCAAATGGGATCCTGATTGTCAATCAACCTTTGAAACTTTGAAAACAAGAATATCTGAAGCACCTATCTTGAGAGGACCAAATTGGAAAATCCCTTTCCATATTTCTACAAATGCTTCAGATAGAGCTCTAGGAGCTGTGTTGGGTCAAAAAGATTTAGTCCCTTATGCCATTTACTATACCAGTAAAAATTTGACTCCCACTGAGTTGAACTATACTGTGACTGGAAAAGAGTTCTTAGTTGTTGTTCATGCAATCAATAAGTTTAGACATTATATAACATGCTATGAAACTTTTATTCATACTGATCATTCTGCGATTCGATATTTAATGAACAAACTTGTTACTAATGGTAGATTTACAAGATGGCTCCTACTTTTACAGGAATTCAATATTATTGTTTTGGATAGACTAGGGAAACAAAATACAGTAGTTGATTTCTTTTCTAGAATTCAGAATACTAAATAAGATTCTCTTGTAGAGGATAAGTTTCTTGATGAATATTTATTTGCAGTAACTACTAAAACCCCTTGGTATGCAGATATTGCTAACTATTTATTTACAGGGAAACTACCTCCACACCTATTTCCTAGTGAAAGAAGAAAAATTATTCATGAGAGTTCAAAACATCCATGGATTTTTAACGAATTGTTTAGAACAGGGCCATATCTTATGATCAGAAGATGTGTTAAGGAAGATGAAATGCCTGACATCCTCAAGTCATGTCATGATGAAACATGCGGCAGACACTTTGCTGACAAAAGGACAGCCTATAAAATCCTCTCTTTGGGATATTTTTGGCCTTCCCTCTTTAAAGATCCAAAACAATATGTCAAAAGGTGTGACAGCTGCCAAAGAGTAGGGAAATCTACCCTTTCAAATGAAATGCCATTGCAACCACAGGTACTCATCGAACCCTTTGAAAAATGGGCTTTAGATTTCATTGGACCTATTAATCCGCCATCTAAGCAAAGTAAGTATATATTGGTATGTACTGATTATGTCACTAAATGGGTAGAAGCCAAAGCGTTAGTTTCTGCTACTGAAAATTCAGTTGTTAGTTTTCTTTATGAGGATATTTTTACTCGCTTGGTGTCCAAGAGAAATGTGACAGATTAAGGGAAGCCAATTTCACATCAACTGGTGGAGAACTGATGAAGAACAAAATCAAGCATAGAAAGACTACTCCTTACCACTGCAAGAAAATGGCAGTGAATCTACAACAAAGTTCTGAAATTATCATCACCAAAACTGTTCATCTACACAGAAGAGAATGGGGAAGAAAGGCTTCCTAAGCCTTGTGGGCCTACAAAACTAATGGAGAAATACAACAGGACATCCTCCCTATGACTTGTTATGGGAAAGAAGTCCTGCTCCCCATTGAGTTCCAAGTCAAAACCTTCAAGATGGAAGTTCAGTTGGGGATGGATCTATCAGAAGCCCAAAAGCAAAGAATGGAGCAGTTGAATGAGCTAGATGAGATCAGACAAGAGGTGATCCTAAGAACTGATCTAGTTCAATATCAAAGAGCTAAGTGGCATGACAAATACATCAAAGAGGAAAAGTTTCAAGAAGGAGATTGGGAATTGCTATTTGATTCCAAGTTTAAAGACTTCAAAGGCAAATTTCAGACTCATTGGCTTGGGCCATATGAGATTGACAAAGTCTTTAGCAATGGAGTGGTAAGAATCAAAACCATTGATGAACATCAAACTCCTTTTATTATGAATGGCCACCGATTAAAGATCTATCATAAGCCTCTCTCAAAAGAGGAATTTGTCAAAATCTTTCAAGATAGTTCTGCAATAAGGCTGGTGAAGAAGAATCCTTCTTCTCCACCAACCTAGCTTTTGTTTCTTTCTGTTTTCTAAAAAAAAATAAAAAATGTATAAGCTTGAAAACCAATCACTGATTGGCAGTGTTATACAGAAAATATAGGGTGAAAATCAGGAACTCCTGACACCCTATATTTTCCAAAAAAAAATCTCTCTTTCTTATTTTTCATTCCACTTCATCTCATTTCCATTCCACTCCATCTCATCTCCATTCCACACCACTTCATTTCATTCAACTCCATTTCATTCATTTCATTCCCCTAATAAAAGTTTTTATGACCATTTTTCATCCATTCAGTCATTGTTTATCCATCTCATTCAGCTATAGGATTGTTGAGTCAGTTTCCGCAGCTGCTAACTGATTCCGCAGCCAGTTGTGTTTCCGCAGCTAGCACCCTGTCATTTAACATTGACAGTTAGATGATAGGCAAAAGTAATAAAAATAAAATGCAAGTATGATCGAGGACATAGTATGAAGACATGGGGCACCTAAAGGCATCAACAAATGGCAAATAATCAAAGGTTATGGACAACAAGTGGAAAACATTCCAAGGTATGGGAAAAAATTTATTTCAAATGGCATTCAAACACATTTTTGCATAGTTATTAAACCACGAGCTCCACTATATGCAATGATTGGCGTAATATTCCCCATAACCTTTCCACGACATTCCTTCATAAGCCATGCATTTATTTCTCCAACAGCCTCATGATTAATTCTCAGATTTAACTTAAGTCTGGAAGCATTTCTATACTCCACCTGTAATTATGAGACGTGGTTGATTTGATTACGGTTCTCCTCCGCCGCATAGATTCCGCAGCCATTTCATTTTGGTGCTTATGGTTACTCCACAGCCGTCCATTTTTAATTTTTTTGCTGTCACTCCCCTACTATTTTTAATTTAAGCCATGGCTACATTACCACCTTGCTCACATAAGACTCTGCTCTATTTTGTGAATTCACCTCAGCTGCCTGTTCTATATTTTGCTGCCTGTCCTCTGTTTTCCGCTTACAGTCATCGGTTTCCTCCATAAACCCTGTTCATTCACGCTATTCCAGCCGTCTCACCTCCGCTAAACCCTTCTCACGCAGACAAATTAT
This sequence comes from Pinus taeda, assembly GCA_000404065.3. Taxonomy (NCBI): domain Eukaryota; kingdom Viridiplantae; phylum Streptophyta; class Pinopsida; order Pinales; family Pinaceae; genus Pinus; species Pinus taeda. The sequence goes on along the minus strand of APFE030934559.1, from coordinate 7,782 downwards.
AGAACAGAAGGAAAGAATGGGGCGGTTGTTGAGGGCAGAACCAGGGGGACCCAAATTTATGGAAGGATACCCGCAAGTCAAAAACATATTGAAAAAGGAAAAATGGCTTCAGTTTATTCAAAAGTTTAAAGGCTACAATAAGGAGGTTACAAAATCTTTTGCGAGGTCTTTCAACGGTCTGGAGGTGGAAATTGGGGACCTCAAGTTTACAATTACAGAAGCATCCATAGCAGCTGCTACAGAACTCCCTCAAGGAGGTGAATGCTGGTTCAAGAACAAGTGCATTGGCGAGGAAGCTTGGAGAGTAATCCTACGTAACCCAGGTATGGATGTGACTATATTCAAAAGAGGAATTCATGTTCATGCCTTAGAAGAGAAATGGGCCAGATTACTGTTGGTTATTCAAAAGTTTATTACGTGTGAGGGTCGTTTTGGAGCAATGTACATGTATTATACTCGACTGTTGATGAGCTTTTTAGAGAATCAAACCCTAAATCTACCTTAATTTTTATTTATGAGCTTGAAAACGATGGCTACAACCGTCCAAAAGAATGTAGAGGATATAGAACCCCACTTATATCATCATGGGCTAGTGAGGATTTTAATTGAAGACCAATTTAAGAAAAAAAGGGATACCTGGGAACGGTTTTTAGTGAGAAATTATTTTCAAGATCGTCTTGAAATGCCCAAGCAGTACAGGAAGGAAGAGCAGGAAAAGAGAAACTGGTGTGAAAATTAAAGACCCTCCTATTAGCAAAACCAAAGAATATGATCAAGAAGAGAAGTTGGAAAGAACCAAGGATAAAAAGCAAAAGAGTTTGAAAGGGAAAAGAAGCATAGAGGATGTTTACCAATCACCAGAACCTTCATTAGAAGAGGACCACCAGCCACTGTCTGAAAGGCTAACTCACCTCCAAAGACAATCAGTTGCAGCTAGGGAGAAAGAAAAAGGAAAACAGAGTATTAAGGAAGAGGGCACTAGCCCACAACATTTAAGAAGAAGCAGTAGGCTTAAAGGAAAATGGAGAAAAGCAAAAACAAAAGGACCCCATTTTATTGATTTGGGAGGAACACCGAAACAATCTCCAGCTGGCTGTAGCCCACCTCATTCTCAGCCAAACATTGAAACTAGTCCTCCAGATATTGATATAAGTCCTTCTCAGCCAGACCTTGAAACCAGTCCTCCTCAACAGGACTTTGGGGTTAGTCCAAGGAAAACTTCACCCGAGATAGACCCACATCAGCAGGAGATGTACGATTACATAGAATCCCTGGAAAAGAAGGCCACAGAACCAAGCTCTCCATCCATGCCTCATCCAGCACAAGAAGCTCAAATCAAGTCATTGAAACAAGAAATTTTTGAGTTAGAGGTCCTAAACAGACATATTAAACATGAAAATGAAGCATTAAAGGAGAAGAGTAGACTGGATAAAATCATCCATGACAATACCATGCTACATCTTGGACTATGGCAGAAAAATAACAAGAAATTGAAGAAAAAGTGCAAGAAGATAAGTAGAGCATTGATCAATCTTAAATTCAGATGCTTGATGAAGAAGCCTAGGATGTTAGCAGCACCAAGAAAGAGAATAAGGGGGCTGGATGTACTGGCAGAAGCTTCAGAACATATGGTTTGAAGGGGGGATAGTCAAAATTTTGGTTGCATGGGGACATGCAACACCTTCACAGTGGGGGTATGTTGAGCCCCAAACTTGCATCTTTCCTACAACTTTTTCTAGCTTCTTTTAATTTACCTGAGCCTCCTAAGCCATCAATATCATTGCATATTAGTTATAAAAGAGCATTTAAAGTGGTTTCTTGACTATGTCTTTGTGTTGTTGTTTGAACTAGATTTTTTCTTATGAGCTGTGGAATCTTGTCACTTTCCACAGCTGGCTCAACTTTCCGCCGATGTTTTTGTCAAAGTCTATATTGTAGGTGTCTTCAGACAAATCGAGCCACATGGGCAAGTTGGAAATGATGTGGACATGGTGCAGGTCCCATTGGTCCAGCTGGACTCGTCAAAGGAGGCCGTAGTCAACGGGGGTCAAAACGGTGGTCAAACGGGAGAAGTCCTACAGCAATAGGACTCCATTTCAAGCACGTAAGGACTTCTGTGACCGTTTCCAGATTTTTGGAGGCAATGTTGACACCTTTAGGCTAACCACGATGTGGATCCAACAGCCATTTTTAATAAGATTGCGTAATCACAATGATCATGCTGCTAAATCTGTGGAGGTTGTTCTTCACGTGTCCTCTGTTCACACAGTTTTTAGGAAATCAGTTATGCAGCCTTCTGTTATAAATAATGCGTCTCCATACACATCATAGTTAGTCTTTTTGTAATGTAATTTTGCTGTGAAGAAAGCCCACTATGCCGTGACATTATTTCCTTGTTATGACTGCGTTTTGAATACATGAGAAGACTTTGTTCATAAGCATAATTCGTGGTTGATAGTTGTTGCCCGAAGTTGTGCAGAGGGCCCATGCACACGCCGAGGATTTGTTTATTGTTGTATAGTTTCATGCTTTATTTCCTTACGTTCATTATGCCATAGTTATTCACGTGTATATATTGCATCTCTTGTGGTATTAACGTTTTATTTCTGTCCACAATTTTTCATGATTTATACTGATGTTAACTGATCAGTGTCTTTGTTCCAGATTACAGTAGGCAGCCCAGGCATTTGCACATAGTTTTACAATGACTAATGACATGGAATCAGTTTTATCTTTCTACTGACTTATATTTCTTAGTTTTTTCCAGATCTGTTTTGTTTATTTTAGTTCTGTTCATTGGCTTTATTAGTTGGCTTAGATATTAAATTACTCATGTCATTATCAGTTACCTCCAAAATCCATAGCGAGATTAATGGTGAGGGATTGAAGTATGAGTGTGTAATTTGATATTAGTTTCATTTTCTACAAATCAGATATTAAATTGCTCATGTCATTATCAGTTACCTCCGAAAGCCATAATGAGACTAATGGTGAAGGATTGAAGTATGAGTGTGTAGTTTGATGTTAGTTTCCTTTTCTGCAAATTAGATATTAAATTGCTCATGTCATTATCAGTTACCTCCGAAAGCCATAGCGAGACTAATGGTGAGGGATTGAAGTATGAGCGTGTAATTTGATGTTAGTTTACTTTTCTGCAAATTAGATATCAGATTGCTCAAGTTGTTTATGATTACCTCCGAAAGCCATAGCGAGACTAATGGCTAGGGGTCAGAATATGAGTTGATGTAATTTGATTTTAGCTTTATTTTACTTGCAACTTTGGATTTCTTTGGGTGCAGTTCCTTTTGTATTTAGATAGCAGCAGCAAGGATAATGGTTTCATGATCAATAGTTCACTATTTGTTTGACTAGTATAGTGGCACATTTTCATTTTCTTTTAGGAATTAATTTTATCATTGCATGTTTTAAACCCTTTTTAAGTTTGAAGTTTTGGAAATCATTATAAAGGACATCATTGCCTTGAACATTTATATCCATATTTGTCTTTTAGAATTTCCATCTCACATTAGGAAATCAACAAAGATAAACCCCAAAACAAAATACAAAAACCAAAAATGACAAAAAGTAAGAGATAGGTTATCTTGCACATATAATGTGCCACACTTCATCAGCTTATGAATCCCGGATAGACAAATTAATGTAGCAATTTAGGACACTCTAAATTGACCAAACAACCATCTTAGAGAATTTGTCGACGACCATGAAAACACAATCGTTGTCGTGATTAGTAGAAGGAAGGCCCGACATATAATCTATGGAGACAGATTCCCAAGGCCGAATAGGAGTAGGTAGAGGAGTATACATGCTTGCTTCTTGATGGTTGGTTTGGCAATGGCACGGGCGGTGCAAGATCTAATGTACTCCCCAACATCCTGGCGAAGTTTCAGCCAATAACAATACTTCTGCAATACCGCCACGGTTTTCTCTACTCTGAAATGTCCATCGACTTGACTATAGTGCGCTTCCAAAATTATCTTGGCACGCTCACTTGAAGGAACACATGTGTCCCAAGTGGCATAACAATGCATCATGAAGGTGAAAATTTGGAACTTTCTTTCCCTTAAGGAGTGTCTGGTATATGTTGGGTCTTGAAATTTTCATTCATTTCCATTACGCTTTCACTATTATGTCCATTATATCACCTCCATTTCACCTCCATTTTACTACCATGTCACTACATTCATCTCACTTTTATTATCATTGGGTCACATTTATATTTTTCCAGTCTTTATTAATTCTTAGCCTTTTTAAGTGAATTTGTGGTTAAAAATTAGAAAATAATGTGCATATGCTTATACCTAACAAGTGGGTTGAGATTGTTGACATGTGTAGGTCAAAAGGAGGTGTCTATAAGACCTTTATGTGGCACCCTAAGGCCAAATTCGAATTTGAGTGGAGAGGATCATGGGATCATGAAGATATGTGTCCCATTTCCTATTTGTATTGAAACTCTAAGAAGATATGTGTCTTATCATTTCCTATTTTGATTAGAACTCTAGAAGTATAGGGAGAGATTCATGGACTCTCATTAATGAGATGACTTCTCATCTTTTTGTATAAATAGGAGACCTCTCTCCTTCATTTGGTAGCTTTTTAGTTTTGGAAAGCTTTGGAGAGCTTTGTAAACTTTTGTAATTTTGAAGAATTTGAATAAAGCTTTAATATTCTCAACATGGAAGGAGATGTGAAGTAGATGTCATGGAGCATATTAGAATGTAAGGTAGAGTAGATTTTATTTTGTAGTTTTTCTTTAATTTCATTCAAGTATGTCATTTGATTGTTTTCAAGTTTAATAGTTTAGATTTTTCATTCATGCAATTTTAATTCATACAAGTGTGTTCAACCAGTTGATTGTAGATTTATCAAATTGTATAATCTATGCTTATCAAAATAGTCGAAGAAAGTATTTTCCAATTGGTGCTTGGAGCATTAGATCACACAGTAGATTACTTTTCCTTTACATGTTTTTGTATTTGCTTATTAGAGTAGTCACCCATTACATAAATGGATGTTTCCAAGGCCTTTCATTGATGGTTTATCCTCAAACTAAATGGTGAAGTGTTGAGTTTATGGATGAGATTTCTTGCTGTTTAATGCCTTTTCCTTCTTAGTGTAGTCACTCATGATATAAACAAATATTTCCTTATATCCCGACCTCGTTGGGGACATGCAAAGAAAAACAGAGAAAAAACAGACCACTCTGATACCACTGATATGGATTTAAACAGGAACGCAATAAAATACAGAGATAACCATAAAGACAGATATGCAGCGGAAATAATACTTCATTTCATTAATGGAAAATACTGAAATATGCTTACAACCAGAAATGGAAA
>APFE030934557.1:13601-24782 GCA_000404065.3 Pinus taeda | reverse complement strand
AATAAACAATGCGAGAGCATAACACATAAAAACACATATGCACAAAGATTTTCCCCTGGATCCCAAAACCGAGACTACAAGCTTGATTTTTCATTATGTTCCTTTCAATGTTACAATACATATTTATACATGCCGAAGCATCCAATACCATGGACTGAAAACTATCGTGTCCAAAACCATGGACCGAAAACCATCGCATCAAAAAAACATGTGCGAAAATCATGCACAAAACCATAGGTGGGTCTGCCCAACCTAACATAGGGTCCAAAACCAAAATTTTCCTAAAGTGGGGTTACGGGTACCCCTCAAACCCCCTGTTAACTATGTGGAAAGAATATAACACAACCCAACATTGACTACTTGCACCTTTTGGCCTTGAGCTAACTTCAGTTGGACTCGTGTTTAAGTCACTCATCAACCATGTCGTTTGCAAAATCAATCTTGCAATCACTTAGCCTCTACAACTTGATACACTCAGCCTGTACAACTTGACACACTCCTTTACCCGTGGATAAAAAATCCCTTTGAGTGTCCTTAACCAGTTTTTCCACCTTGCATTAAGCATAGGAATGTTCCCCTCCCAGGAACTAGAGCATCTGCTTTTTTGACACTCATTCTTTCCACTGTACTATAACATTCTTTTATTCTTTTTCAACAAAAAAATTATATATTCCAAAAAGAGTGGGCACATGATATTATTTCCATATTCGATGGTAGTTAGAGTCAGTTGTGTCGCCCTTGAACAAAGCACTCAAAATAATGTCTTTCCTGTATATGGGTGGGCTTTAGTTTGACTTAGGAGCCTTAACCTTGTTATCGACTTAGTTCTCCTTCGATTGGTTATCTCTTCCAATCATATGGAGAGTTTGCTTATGCCTCCTGCATAACAAACTTATACAAAGTTATCATATGTTGCCATGTAGTTAGAGTTGAGTCGTGCTTCTATTTAAGGGAAGTAAACTTGAGTCAGCCTCTTCACAGTGTCTCTTGACCTATTTTTCAGTCGACCATCCCTGATTGTCAGTGTCATGTTCGTTATCACATCAGTTTTATTAGTCCTTTGCTCGTGCCAGTTTGAGAAGGTCTCTATTGACTTCTTGTTGGTGGGTCTTATGCTTATCAACTACAACAAATTGCTTTGAGGGAAAATCTAGAGCCGCACCCTAGCCCTATTTTCATTATTGATAGATCACCTTATGCTTAGCATCAATCAGTATCATGGGTCTTTGACCGAGTGGTTTCCCTTGTGTTCGTCATCAGCTTTCATTATCACACATTGGGATTCATGCAGTGCCTTGGTTTCCATTTGACCCTATTGGTGGATTCCTCGCCTCTATTTCAGCTTTCATTATTGGTTGGTTCATAGGGTTTCTATCGTGCACTAGCCACATCTTGTGTATGCTAGAAACATGCTTAAGTTGGGTTACTACATCTTTGTTCATCAGATTCCTTCCACATTATTGGCCTACGGGTTACACTCGCGCTAGATTAACGAAGGATGCCTTAATGCCTTCATTATATTGGATATTTTCCCATTGACTTCAGTTCATTGCTCTGGGAAAGAGATCTAGAGTCCATTTTACAGTACCTTAGGGTTTGCAGTCATCAGTGGCAGATTCCTTTGCTATCGATAGTGGGAAAACATAATTGTATCTTGATTGATAGATTCTTTCAAGTGTTCAACTACAACTCATTTATTCATACTTGTTAGATTGTACTGGGTACCTTGACTCTTATCATCATTATCGGTGAGTATTCTCGCGTTTGTTAACGGTATATATCAGTGACCGGTAATCAAACAATTTCTCACATGGTTGACTTCAGATCATTCATTGCCATTGTGTAGAAATGTACCATGGCGGTCAGTGAAGACCTTGGGTTTGCATCATCATCTCTTGGTTCACTTGTCAGTTGCTCCTGTTTTTTATAGTGCCATCTTATATGCTGACACCTGAGTTGTAGTGTAGTACAATTTATTCCATCATGTTCACTTGGTACTATTTGGATCAATTTCTTAACTTCAGTGACCAACTTCATACTTCAGCATCATTGATCAGCTCTTTATATGTGATATTCATACATGTACTTTCTTGATTATGATCAAATTATCTATTATGTATTTTTCAGTTCCTTTATACTCATATGCATGTTGGATCCAATTTTGTACTTGACATGTGGACATTCTTTACTATTTTTGAGCATGGGTATGCCCGCCTCAGACAATAGTTTCTTTCTGATCTCTTTTGATGGCTTGGCAGGCTGAATTCTGGCAAACTCCTCCTTGGTCTCTGCATGATTCCTTCCATACACTTAATACATTTTGACCATCATGTACCCCTTCTGACCTCATATATTAGGGGGCATCTATTATAGCACCATTTACCACTCTTGGTAGATCTGATGCTCTGATTATGGCCTAGGGCAACCCTTCCTTCCAGACTTTGTCCAAAATCTAAAAAACCAAATTTTATTCTCTATACACTACTTTTCCATGTGATAAAAGCGTGTACACACGAGTCAGCATATATCCAACCCACATACATATGTTAAAACACTTAAAAAAATTAAATTTCCTTAATTTCGGGCAGATTTCACAGGTTTTACCTATTACTCACCTCCTATTTCCCGTGCCCAACTGTTTCACAACTAGAAAAACTAATTTGAAGAAGTATTAATAAACCTCCATGGGAAGGCCTTAAGGGAGAAGATATGATATATTGATACTATAGTGAGATTATCCTTGATCGAGTCTAATGAATCCCTATTCGTCTTGCACTCCCTAAAGCTTCAAGAAACACTTGTTTCCTTGTTATAGATATCCTCCATCTTGCTTGAGATATCCTTGTATTGGTGATGGAGGAAGATTGTTGAAGGCCGGGAAAGGACAGATCCGGAGGACAGTTCCTCTTGTAGCCAAACAAGGACTCAGGTTGTATTTCTCCACTTTAATTGTAGCTAGCTTCAATAAAAGGAATGTTGTTCTATTTCCAATATTAACTATGTTATGCATCAAGTTATGTTGTAATTCATTTATGAATCTTATATTGATGTATAATTAGTCATTCATTTATATGATTTAAAGTTAATATCATGAACATGCTTTATGTTTCTACTGTTGTGTATGTTCCATTTGAATAATTTTCAGGTTTCAAGGACATCAGGAGAATATGAGGGTTTTCACCCTACGGGATCTACCCAAATGAAGGACATCCGGGTAAGGACACTCCTACACAGTTTAGTAGAATAAGCATTTTGGTTGATTGCCTGAGCATTTCTTGTTGTGGTTTTCTCTCTGCTCTGTTGGGGTTCTCAACCCAAAGCCCTAGGGTGGTCTCACCAACAACACCTACATCTAGTGTACAACACAACACATACACCTACACCTAGTGTGCAACATGACACATATACGTACATACCATACAATACCACGAATACACATGTCGTGATACAATGATTGCACAACACTCGTAACACCATACCAAATATGCACAACACAACATGTATGATGTGTACACAATGCCACCTTCACAACATGTACATAACACCACCTGCACAACGTGTACATAGCACCACATCCACAACATGTACACAACACCACATGCACACAACACTGCATGTACAACACGCACACAACACCATATGTATATAGCATTTCATATCCACATTCCCACGACACCATATGTACACAATACCCCATACCAACATGTCCAGGACACCATATGTACTTAACAATACATATACAACATGTATACACCACCATATGTACATAGCACCACATATACAATATGTACACAACAACATATGTACATACCACCACATATACAAGACATACACAACACCATAGGTACATAGCACCGTTATACAATTTGTACAGAACACCATATGTACATAGCACCATTATACAACACGTACACATCACCATACGTACACAATACCATATATGTAACATGCACGCAACACGGTACCACATATGAAACAGACACACAACTATATATGCAATATGCACACAACACCATAGGTACATCATGTACAATATACACACAACAACAATATTTCACATCCAGAAACCACTCTTTCTATACCAGAAAACGTTACTTCTAGTGTCTTTCGACTATTGATGCTTGTCTCATCATGTCACATAGTGCACTCCTTTCATGCCGCTGATGTATCCCTCAACATTACCTGCTATAACATAAACATATACATATTATAAACATGTAATATCAATTCATATCCACATGATACTAACCTCATAGATTTGTTCCATATACTATGTCTAGTTCATTCCATGAAATTCTTCATGCCATTCACCTACATAAACAATCATTTTTCCACAAGAATGATCCTTGACAACCCTATCAAACAACGACATACATACATATATATACACATATAAACATCAACATCAAACAATCATAATCTTTGATGACCATGTCTTAAAAATGGCACACACACACACACACATATATAGCATAAAGCAATCATGATCCCTGAAGACCCTGTCAGACAACAACATACATACATACATATATATACATATATACACATTAGCATAATCATGATCACCACATAATTACCAAATACCATAAGGTCTAGGTTAAGAGAACACCCTTTATTTGTGCAATGTATGCACAACGTTGAGAACAATAGTTCCCAACATATCCAAGGAATTTGACACCTCAAATCAATTTACCTTACATTTCCTATTATCTTTCTCATGATGGTCCTACCACCACCCATTTACCCCAATAGACCCCACCAATCCAACCGACTATCATACTCTTTACTTCATCTACCCATATACATGCACCAGGCTTCATCTGGGTCTTATATTACCTATTGGATACCACACAACTCTTCCCCAGCTCCATCAACTTTCCTCTTTTCCCAACCAATCCCCAACACCCTAAAAACAAAAAAAGGCAAGAACCAAAAGCAACCAAGAATAGACCCATGAAAACCAATAGAAATATGACACCAAAAACAAATTTGTATAGCCATACATTAGACATAAACATAGCCACAATCAAGCACAACAAATCACAGAAGACCAAAAGCACAAGACTAGAAACAAACACCATGACTCAATCCCCATGTCTTCCCAAAACTTCCAAAGGAAATCTCAACTTAATCCTTCTCCAAGATTTCATGGAAGTATCTTTTCCATGTAATTCCCTGTATCATACTGCCATAAACACATAATTGTTACTCTATAAATAAATATAACAATATACCAATCATATTACCTTGTTGTGCCAAGCACACTACCTTGTAACTGAACACACATGTTAGCCACATGTTCCAAATATCAAGACATCATATCTATTAATTTGAAATAAACCTTTACCAAAAACAACCATGTCATAATCCACAATCATTAGTCATTGTAACACCCTCTTACCACATCTACCCAAGAAACCAGCCAACAAGGGTAAACATGCGACAAGAGACAACTGTGATATGATTCGACCTCATAAGTATGTTAAGGAAGTGGAACTAATGGAAACACACCATATAGACATTCAACCTCAACTTTAGGACCCTCAAGAACCAATCCAACCTTTCTGCCAATTAACCCCTGGGTCCCACTGAGATTTTGGACCACTTGAGCTCTCGACGCTCTCATGCTATGTGCATGTTAGTGTCCAAGCACTATTTTTCTCATTTTCGTGTTAGCATCCCCACGATTTAAGCTACATTTTCAGACCTAGAGCCCAGGTCATTGCCTAGAATTGAATGACACCTTTAGAACAGTAAGATAACATGGAAATAATAGTACTAATGAAATTACTTAAATAATACGTTGATTGGACCCCTACTAGCCATGATAGGCATTTCGTGAAACATATCATAAATATGTAATATATAGGTGTAAATGATGGATCTAAGCATAGAGGTCTCATACTTATTTGAGATTCACTATGAGGCATTGTTTTCTTATCACTTTAGCTGTAGTTTCATCCATTAGGTCATAGATACATTGTTCATTCATTTACAAGTAAAAACATGATCAGAGCCATACATAGCTACTATTATAATACATATTCATAACCAACATAATAACAATGGAAATATTAAGGAAACAATAGACATAATCCACATATAAACCAATATAATACTCATGAGATAACAAGGATAAATAACCTCATATTAATGATGAAAAATCAAACCCGGTATGGGACTAACACATTCCACCTGACCGTAGAATGATTGAGCCAAATCTCTCTTTAATCATTCATCCTTGTGCCATATTCCAAGCATGAATGTGGGATCTCATAGAATACAACAATAAAAAACCATCTAGGGCTTCCAAAAGCCATCCACCTCAACCCATCAAACAGTGATTCCACCTCACAGTCAGACATCAAAAAAGCATCACTAGATTGTTCTCTACCCAAACCTTCCATGGCTCTACAGCATTTGTTCCAACCCAGCTTCCAAGACTAGTAACTCAACCCACGACTATTGTCGGACTCCAAAGTGTTTGTCCAACCAAGGCTCTAGGACTAGTAACTCAATCCACAACTACTGCTAGGCTCTAGAGAGTTTGTCCAACCAAGGCTCTAGGACTAATAACTCAACCTAAGTAGTTACAGGGCTTCCATAGCGTTTGTCCAACCAAGGCTCCAAGAACTAATAATTCAACCCAGGCTAAAGGAAACATGAGAACCAACCAAAACAAACAAGGAAATAAACCCACAATCTCCATGGCTATCTAGGAAATGGCAAGGCTAGGAAATCCATTGTCAATCTAGGCAATCCCCCATGCCAATGACAGATCATAACCAAGAAACCACATGCATGTGCCATGCATACTAAAAATAAGGAGGAAAACATATATGCAACTCGATACCTACAAACAAAACCCATTGTAGTTGTTGCTCCCAATGTCCTCTTGTGTTTTCCTCCCATTCTTTTTCCTGCTTGCTCCAAAAGTATGCCACACTCTCCAAGAGTGCTCCAACAAAACTCTAAGTATCAAAGAGTATGAGAGAGAGAATAGAAGAGAGCTCCACAAAAACTTAACTAACCAAGCTTACACTAATCAAGCCTACACACTAATCCTCAGAAGCCTTTTTATTAATGAGACCTCTATTTTCTTCATTTTCCATTATTTTCCTTCATTTTCCTCCTCACATGCAACCTTGACTTTTCACCTTACTTTTCTCCTAATTTTGTTTATTTTCATAAATAAATTTCAATTAACACCTCATGCCTTTCCAAGGACTTTGTCATTGCCTTTCCAATTTTCTTAGACATAATAAATGAATGAACACCTGCTAGGATATTTTGAACACCATTTAGCTTGGAATACGTGTTCCATCATCGTGGCACTATATATTTTTACATGAATTTTTTTAATGAGGGTTGTTATAGAACCCTCCCCCTTAGGGGAACACTATCCTCAGTGTTCAATGACACCTATGACCAACAAGACTTCTGAAAACAAAACATGTTGCCCATGGAGCTTTATAACATAACTTGTTGTATTATTTACAATGACCATTTACTAAAACATGAAAAACATAGCATTTACTGGAGCTTTATAACACATCCCATTACAATATTTACACTAATAAACACATACACACATACACATTTTCTTCACCCAACAAATAATCATATTGCCTATGGAGCTATATAGATCCAATTTGATACACTATTTACAATAAGACACACATATACACATATGCACATTTTCTCAACCAACAAATAAAATGATACAATGCATGTATCGATCAACAAGGGAATCCAGAGGCTCACACCTCCACCCTCAAAAGTAGTACCAGGATTCATCTCCTTCCTAGGAAATCCAGAATCCATTGTTAAAGTCAAATCTGCATTCAATGTTCAGCGCTATAATCCTATGCCATTTGTCCTCTCAGTGAACAGTTACCGACTCCTTGTTACAGGGCACACTCTCAATGTGCATCTAATTCTATCTAGCAATGCTAATGAACAAAAAAAAAAATGTCCCTGGTCATGCCTTCTCTGCTATACAGTCCCTTGAGCAATCTAGTCACACACCTTCCAAGTTCCACTAGCACCCCCATACCGGGCAATCCATCCCTTGGCAAGGCTTCCTCGCATCGGAAGATACAAAAACCAAGGCATATCCCTACCTTAAAACCATAATACAGGTCATAACATGCTCATGGAAATCAATGGACATTATTGGGTACCAATGTCCTACAACGGCCCTACTCCTGAATGCTTTACCAACACACTGCTAGTTGTATTAATTCCTTTCACTACTGCTACTAATTCTTGTATTCAATTTCAACCACACAACTAGGCATTTGTGTGCTTCATGTAATAAGCACATAACTTCCATTAGATTCAAAATAAATTGAAATAAATTCACATCATACCTCATTGGTGTTTCATCAACAAGGTATACTTGCAATTTTGTTCGCATCCTCTCACAACAAGTCAAACTAACATCTTCGACCAAATCTTCATGTATAATCATATCACATCAGGTTAGCTCAAAACACAACCATCATTTATCAAAATCATAAATCACATGCAACTATCATAAACCAGAGTCATAGATCACATGTAATCATCATAGACCAGAATCACAAATCACATGCATAATAAATTGAAATAAAATGATGATACCTATCCTTTAATCAATCTTTAGCTTCTACCTTTGTCTTTATTCTGTACGCACTTTGGATCGGTTGCCACACCCGATAAACACTCTTCTCCTAAGCCATGTGTACATACACATAGTGTGCATTACACACATACAACCACACATGACATGCAACACCATTCAATACATGCACCTACACCTGACACACAACACATACACCTACACCCAGTGTACGACACAACACACACATACATCTATACTCGATGTACAATACCACAAAATACATGGAATACAACAAAAAACAATACATGTACTACATATAGTACAACACAACGAATACACATGTCACGATACCATGACTACACAATGCACATACATAGTACCGAATTCCCACAACACAGCATGTATGACATGCACACAATACCACATGTACACTAGTACCATATGTACAACACATACACAATACCACATCTACAAAGCACCACTTGCACAACATGTGCACAACATCACATGTACATGGCACCACCTTCACAACGTGTAAACAATGCCGCATGTACACTGCACCACCTGTGCAACGTGTACACAATACCACATGTACACAAAACCACATGTACATAGTACCACATGTACAACATGTACACAACACCACACGTACACAACATCACATGCATGACATATACATAGCACCACACACACACAACACCATATATACAACATGTAAACGACACCACATGATCACAACACCACTTGTACAATCATGCACACAACAACATATGTACATTGCACCATGTACAACATGCACATAACACTATATGTACATGGCACTGCATATCGAACATGTACATAGCATCATCTATACACAACATTGCATATCCAACATGTGCACAACACCATATGCATACAACGACAAAAATCCATCATGTGCACAATACAATATGTACACAACACCACATATCCATCATGTACATATTATCATCCATACCGAGCACTGCATATGCAACATCTGCACAACGCCATCTATACTACCATGTACATAATATTGTATAAACAACATGTACACACACTATATATGCACAACACCGCATGCGCACAACATCACATATGCAAAATGTACAACATATGCACAATTATAGTACCACACATCCAAAACAACATTGTCTCCACCAAGCAACCTTGCTTCAGGTATCTTATCCATGCTTGTCCCAACATATCATAGACCTCAATGCTTTCATTTCATTGATGTATCCCTTGGTATAGCCTACCCATAACATAGACATAATATAATCACATAATATCAACTCATACCCACATGATACTGACCTCATAGATTTTTCAAGGCTACTCCTCCCAATTGATTCCTTGTAAGACCGGGAACCTCTTCATTCCATTTGCCTACATAGACAACCATTCTTCCAAAAGAATGATCCCTGATGACCTTGTCAGAAAGTGACATAGATACATGGATACATACACATATACATAAACATTAGCATAAACAATCATGATCCCATCAGACAACAATATGCATACATATACATACATACATAAAAATGTCAACATAAAATAATAATTATCTAGTCAGTTAATGACATACATACATACATTTGTACATATAAACATTAGCATAAAATAATCATGATCCATGATGACCTGGTCATACATGACATACATACATAAATATATGTATAAACATCAACATAATCATGATCATAACAAAATTACCATATATCATAAGGTCAAGGTTAAGAGAACTCCCTTTATGCATGAAACATATGTGCAACATTGAGAACAACTGTTCTCGACATATCCAAGGCATACGATGGCTCAAATCTATTCACCTTACCTTTCTTTATTACTTTTTCCATGACTGCCCCATCATCATCCATTTACACCAAGGGACCCAACCAGTCCAACTGGTTGTCATACTCTTGCCTTCAATTTCCTTTATACATGCATCGACTTCATTTGAGTCTTACATTTCCTACTGGATTTCATTCAACTTTCTCCAAGCTCCACTAACTTCCTACTTCCCAACCAATTCCCAAGACTCAAAACCTAAAAGGAAAGCTCAAGAAACAAACAAGAAGAAAACCATGAAAACCAATAACAACATGACACCACAAACAAAGTAGCATTGTCATGCACTAGATGTAAACAAAGCCACAATCAAGTACAACAAATCACAAAAGACTAAAAGCACAAGAATAACAACAAACACCATGACTCAATCCCCATAGTTCCTAGTGCTTTCAAGGGAAAACTCAACTCGAGCCTTCTTCGAGATTTCATGGCAACCTCTTCTCCATGAAATCCCTTGCACCATACTGCCATTAATGCATAACTATCAATGCATAAATAAATATACAATATACTAGCTATCTTACCTTGGTGTGCCAAGCAAATTGCCTTGTAGCTGAACACATTTGTTCCATCTCTCAAGGGACTCCAAATTCCCTTGATAGTTCTAGATATAAATAGACACCATTTGTAACAGCTAAAAATCAACATCTAATTAACTTATTAACATTAAATTTAAACAATGAAGAGTGCTTACCTGAGCTTACCTGTGCATGAAGTAG
>APFE030934557.1:0-13087 GCA_000404065.3 Pinus taeda | reverse complement strand
ATATGTGGTTATTATGTATGAATGATAAATGTTTATGAGCTTATGATGTGGACATGTTAGCTAGTGACTATTATGGATAGCCTGCTCTTGTTTATAGTTGAGTTGATATGTTGTGAAGGTATATTGTGCTAACTATATTGATTGTTCAGACAAGATAGTCTCCCATGAGGTACATTAAGGTATGAGTTGCTTATGTAGTATACTTGGTGCTTCATTGTTTGATTATGCTGGTGGCATCTTGATACAAGTGTTGTCCTTGATGGCAACTCACACAGATGACAGATCATAGTATAGCAGGTCAAGAGAGAGGTATACGTAGGTTGATCTTGATGAAAGTGTGTATACACACGGGTTATTAGAACAAAAGGCGTGTATACGTACACACGCAGGATCACAGAAGGAAATGTGCGTACATGTTGAAAAGCTAAATTTTGGTTTGTGGTATTTGGCCCATGGTATTTGGTCTGTGGTATTTGGTCCATGGTATTTTGGTATTTGGTCCATGGTATTTCGTTCAAGGTATTGACCCCAGGTATTGGGTCCAAGGTATTGGTTCTACATGGTTTTGGACCATGGTATTGAGTAAGGCTTAAGACTATAAAAGGAGAAGAAGATCATTAGGCAAATTGATTCAGAAAGTCTTGAATATCTGATGAAGTATGAGATCTAGTATGCAAGTTATGCATTCATGATGTTGTGCTTGATCTGAGCTAAAGAGGACTCTCATCGGTTGATGGAGAACAAGATCTAAGGACAGATCGGGATCTAATGGCTTGGAATGAATCATCTCTATACGGTTTGATCATGCTTATTCTAGATCTGTATACTGACACATGTAATGTTATGTAAATATTATGATCTGGGTATAACTCAAGTTTGGAATAGTTGCAAATCATGAATGAATATTTACAGAAGTATACACTGGTTGACTTTGATAAATGCGTGTACATACGCAGGTTAGATTAATCTGCATAGCGCATACCATATAAACTATGATATTTTGAGTTACAGGTGGTTTTGGTTGATGATGTAAAGTCTGAGTTCTAGTGACTATTTACTGGTGTCAGTATTCTGCATATTCAGATTGGTTGAATGGGTTTAGCTTCGGTGTTGATAAATGAGATCTAATCATAATGACTTATCTTTATATGATCTGATGGACTAGATATGGTTGCTAACACATGTATTATACTTGTATATGTAATGATCTAGGTATGTCTAAAGTTAGGAAGTGCAACGAAGTTATAAGTAAGTATTTGATGACATATACGCTTGTTCGCTTCGGTGAAGTTGTGTATATACGCTGGTTCGGCTCTTCCAAGTAGCGTATGCACTCTAATGCATGATTTTGATGATACAGTTGGATCTAGACATTGTTGCAGAGTTTTGTGTTCTGCTCTATGTTCTGGTGACTGCATTTTTGTTGACAAGGTTCAGTGATTCAGTATTGGGTGATTCAAAGATTGATGATGCAAGTGGTGATTGTTTTTGTGCTTCAATGATATTGATGGGTCTAGTATGAAAATTGGATGAAATGTGGCCTTCAGATTATGACATTGAGTTCCATGAGTATCCAGTCTGAAAATTTATGAAACGTGGTACCTGGAGGAAGAAAGAGAAGGTTGTAGCCTTCTGTAGGTTGGCACCTATGTACTAGTACATCGGCTAGTACAAGATCTAAGGGGGGTGTAGCTCCCTTCCAGGATAATATGGAGAACAAGAGGAGGTTGTAACCGTTTGCAAGTAGAAGCCTATGTACTGGTATAAGGCTGCACCAGTACAAAAATATTGTAAAAGAAGTTTCTTATTAAAAGAAGATATAGATGAATTGCAGCGAGTGGTTTTCACCCACATTGGGTTTCCACCTTATATCATGGTGTTCATGTGTGCTTCTTGTGTGTGATGATCTGTTCTATTTTACTGCACCTGTTTATTGTCCATATGGTTAATAAAGTTCTGATGCACTAACTAAAGATCAACATTTAATGGATTAACTGAATCATAAGTTTACTGGATATACGCTAGTTGCATTAGACACAGTTGCATGTACACGTAGGTTCCCTTAATTGAAGTAGCGTATATGAATCTGAGTATGGAAATGAAAAAGTATTTGATTTGATAATACTAATTCACCCCCCCCCCCCCCCCCAAGTATTATTTCTAACAATTGGTATCAGAGCAGGTCCTTTGCTAAAATCTTGATCACTTAAAGGAGATCCCCTAGAACAATGGGAAAGAAGCTTAAGAAGAAAGCACTTAAGAAGAAGAAGACATCTCAAAGGAACTATGATAGTGGGAGAATTGATTGGGGAATATGTGGAAGAAACACTTCAGATTCAGAGTCACTTCAGAATGAAGATGAACAAGCAAAAGAACTGTCAGGTATGAATTTGTTATCCTCTGGTGATACATTTCTCTATCCATTTGAAGATGATGAAAGTGATAGAGAAACAACTAAATTTTCTCTTATGGGTGAACAAGAAAGATATCAAATAGAGGTAGAATTTAAAAGGCTTACAAACAAAATTAGAGATCAACAAGATCAATTGAACAAAAGGGAATGTGCCTTCAAAGAAGAAGCTACCAAACTAAAAGCTCAACTAGAGGAAGGAAACAAGATAAGGAAGTTATTCAAGGACAAGGAAGATCAATGTCAAAAGTTGTAGGATGAAGTGACATCATTAAGAAATGAAGTAAATGAAAGGAACACAACAATCAAGGAACTCAGAGAAAGATCCAGTTATTATGAAAGGCTTGAAGCTACGATCCTCTCGCTAAAATAAGATCTTGAAGAATCAAATAAACAGAATAAAGAACTACTCCAAGCTCTTGAAAAACAAGAAAACGAAGTTCTTGAATTAAGACATTAGTTGGAAGAAGGAAGAAAAGCTGAAGAAAACATGAAGAAGCAGTATCATGAAAAGGAGGAGCAACATCAGGTTGAGGTAAATATTCTAAAAGATAGCTTAGAAGAAAAGGATAAGCTCTTATGATTTCAAGATAGTACTAAGATCTTGGATGATATTCTTAGTAGTCAAAGGTCTCCTGCTATCAAAACTGGTCTTGGTTTTCATGAATCTGTTGAAGGAGAATCTAGTTCACAAAGTAAGACAAGGGACTCTAATGCAAAATCTGAAATTCTCAACTAGGAGATGAAAGGTCAATCCCATCAACAACCAAGGAAAGAAATACTTCAAAGAAAATATTTTATTCCTAACTATGGAAGTGATAGATGGTCAATTCCTCAAATGAATAATGTTGAATGTTATGTATGTCATAATTTTGGGCATGTTGCAGCCAGATGCAGAAGTAGAATGGTTCAAGACCATCACACAGAAAGCTCATCACGTTCCAGGTACTTTAAGGGATATTGTTTTTTTTGCAATATGTTGGTCACAAAGCTATTGATTACTACAGAAGGAATATGAAACATATGAGATGTTATGCATGTAAAAAGCCTGGACATATAGCTAAGGAATGTAGGAACAAAGTACGAGCACCATATCGAAAGGAGAAAACATCATCACACTTGAAGATATGGAAGAAGAAGGAAGTACAGTCAGGAAAATGTGGAACAACACAATGTACAGACATAACAGACTCAGAGGGAACTGAAAGTGTGAAACTTCAGTGTTCTAAATCTCATACACAAGTTTCATGAAGAAAATTCGTGTATATACGCAAGTTAGACACTGCACAGTCGTGTATATGTTAGTTTGAGGAAAAGTAGTGGGACAGACTCAGGAAAAAGGGTCTGATATGATTCACTCCATTATTTGCTATGTTTGATAATGGTTACAATCTGCTGATGATGTGTGGAAATGTCTTGATACTTGTAAGATGTTTAAAAGTGTTTTGATCCTAATTTAATGATGATGATGCCTTGATACTTCTTTTTGATATATGCATGATCAGATATGCTAGTAAACAAGATGGCACAGGTTCAGGGGGAGCATATGCCTTTAATAATGCATTTTTGGCATTATGGTTAGTAGTCCTTGGTGATGATGCTTATATGGCTAAATGATACATTTTGCTATGGTTATGAGTTGTCCATGACAAAATTTCATATTAATCTTGGGGTTACATAGTTGGTGTTCAAATCAAATTTGTGGTTGATGATGCATATATGGTGCTTACATGGTGATCTTCATAAGGATAAGGAGAAGTACAAAGCTTGAATACATAATTTCATTACTTGATGATGAGTCACTCATATGTTGCTGTAGCCATATAATTATGATGCAGGATTCCTATAGTTCTTGGCGCTCACATGGATGAGGATTACTGTTGTTACATAGTGCTATATACAACATCTTGGATACATGGATGATTTCTCAAAGTTGCATTGTTGGAGACATGATTATGATGATTTCTTACCTATATGATGATAGGTTGATACTTACATATGTTGACTGATGCAAATGTTCCCAAGTGATGATACTTGGATGATATATAAGATCATGCAAATCTTGATGTTGATGAGATGGCTATGGCATTTTCCACATATGATATAATATGAATGATTTTGTATGTCATATGCAGAATTATGTTCAAAAGGATGAGTTGATATCTATATGCAGACATACCTTGTTATAGGTTGATGACTTATACACTAATGGCATATATAGGTTGTTGGTCTAGATGTTGTTGACAAATGCTTATGGAGCAGATCATACATTGTGTATGATAGTTGTTGATGACTATCATGGTCTTATTTAGATGTTTTGTCTATGTTATAAATGTCATGTAAAGGTCATATCAAGACTCATGATGTAATAGTTTGTCTCTATCTATTGTAGTCATTTGATGAATCCCTTTTGGTCATATGATGTAATTTGTACCCCCACTATGCATGGGAAGAATGATGTAATCTTTCAGTCATGTATAAACAATTGGTATTTGGTGTATCCCCACTTGGTTGAGTGGATGAGTCAATATTGATATATCCCCACTTGGTTGGGAGATGGATGTATGTATGAGTCTTTGGTGATAATAGAGTCATGTTATTCTTGTAGAACATCTTTTTGTAGACCTTGCTTACAGTCAGGGGGATCATGAACAACACACTTCAGCAGAGCAGAGATTTC
Source organism: Pinus taeda (assembly GCA_000404065.3). Taxonomy (NCBI): domain Eukaryota; kingdom Viridiplantae; phylum Streptophyta; class Pinopsida; order Pinales; family Pinaceae; genus Pinus; species Pinus taeda. The sequence goes on along the minus strand of APFE030934557.1, from coordinate 7,997 downwards.
AGCATGTACTCAGAAGGAGCATGGATAGGGGGAGCTCAATCAGAGATTTCAGCAGGTACTCAAGGGGAGTATGGATAGCGGAATGTATATCAAGGAAGAGAATATCTTGGTCTGCCCTTTGCCCTTGATGTCAAAGGGGGAGAGTGACTTGGTATGGTTGTTGCCATCAAGTCCAAAGGGGGAGATTGTTCGCATTATGATGCATGTGTTGTAATTGATGGCAACCCACTTGTAGAAGAACAACTCTCTTATATATAACTAGATGAATCTACAGAAGAGATATCATATGTGACAAAATACATGGGATGCAGGACAGATCAAAGGAATCAGTTTAGATGTAATGAACAATGACAACTCATTAAAATGATAGTTCTCAGTATGGCAAGTTAGCTTTGCCATCAAGTCCAAAGGGTGAGATTGTTGGCATCATGATACAAGTGTTGTCCTTGATGGCAACTCACACAGATGACAGATCATAGTACAGTAGGTCAAGGGAGAGGTATACGCAGGTTAATCTTGATGAAAGTGCGTATACACGCAGGTTATCAGAACAAAAGGCACATATACGTACACACACAGGATCACAGAAGGAAAGGTGCGTACATGTTGGAAAACTAAGTTTTAGTCTGTGGTATTTGGTCCATGGTATTTCGTTCGAGGTACTGACCCCAGGTATTGGGTCCAAGGTATTGGTTCTACGTGGTTTTCGACCATGGTATTGAATAAGGCCTAATACTATAAAAGGAGAAGAAGATCATTAGGAAAATTGATTCAGAAAGTCTTGAATATCTGATGAAGTATGAAATCCAGTATGCAGGTTATGGGTTCATGATGCTTTTCTTGATCTAAGCTAAAGAGGAATCTCAGTGGTTGATGGAGAACAAGGTCTAAGGATAGATCAGGATCTAATGGCTTGGAATGAATCATCTCTATATGGTTTGATCATGCTTATTATAGATCTGTATACTAACACATGTAATGTTCTGTAAATATTATGATCTAGGTATAACTCAAGTTTGGAATAGTTGCAAATCATGAATGAATATTTACAGAAGTATACGCTGGTTGACTTTGATAAATGTGCATACATACCCAAGTTAGATAGATCTGAACAGTGTATACATATAAACTATGATATTTTAAGTTACAGGTGGTTCTGGTTGATGATGTAAAGTCTGAGTTCTGGTGATTGTTTACTGGTGTCAGTATTCTACATATTTAGATTGGTTGAATGGGTTTAGCTTCAGTGTTGATAAATGAGATCTAATCATAATGACTCATCTTTATGTGATATGATGGACTAGATCTGGTTGCTAACACACGTATTATCCTTGTATATGTAATGATCTAGGTATGTCTGAAGTCAGGAAGTGCAACGAAGTTATAAGTAAGTATTTGATGACATATACGCTTGTTCGCTTTGGTGAAGTTGTGTATATATGCTGGTTCGGCTCTTCCAAGTAGCGTATGCACTTTGATGCATGATTTTGATGATACAGTTGGATCTGGAGATTGTTGCAGAGTTTTGTGTTCTACTCTGTGTTCTGGTGACTGCATTTTTGTTGACAGGGTTCAGTGATTTAGTATTGGGTGATTCAGAGATTGATGATGCAAGTGGTGATTGTTTTTGTGCTTCAATGATATTGATAGGTCCAGTATGAAAATTGGATGAAATGTGGCCTTCAGATTATGACGTTGAGTTCCATGAGTATCCAGTCTGAAAATTTATGAAACATGGTACCTGGAGGAAGAAAGAGAAGGTTGTAGCCTTATGTAGGTCAGCACCTACGTACTAGTACATAGGCTAGTACAAGAGCTAAGGGGGTTGTAGCTCCCTTCCAAGAGAAGCTAGAGAACGAGAGGAGGTTGTAACCTTCTGTAGGTAGAAGCTTGCGTACTGGTATAAGGCTGCACCAGTACAGAAATATTGTAAAAGAATTTTCTTATTAAAAGCAGATAGAGACGAATTGCAGCAAGTGGTTTTCACCCACTTGGGTTTCCACCTTACATCATGGTGTTCATGTGTGCTTCTTGTGTGTGACGATATTTTCTATTTTACTACACCTATTTACTATCCATATGGTTAATAAAGTTCTGATGCACTAACTAAAGATCAACATTTAATGGATTAACTGAATCATAAGTTGACTGGATATACACTAGTTGCATTAGACACATTTGCGTGTAGACGTAGGTTCCCTTAACTAAAGTAGCGTATATGAAACTGAGTATGGAAATGAAAAAGTATTTGATTTGATAATACTGATTGACTCTGTATATATTGTTGGGTATGCGTTTTGCTTCAAACCGTGGGGTCCTGCTCCGTTTCTATTCTTACATCTTGGTACGCTTAATGCTTCCAACTGTGAATTCGGTTGCACTCTGTTGCAGTCATATTTTGCTGGGTGTGCTCATTACTTCAAACTATTGAATTAATTTCAGTTCTTATATATTGTTGGTTATGCTTTTCGCTTCAAACTGTGACTTGGTTTGGGCCCAATTTTAATCCTTGTATATTGTTGCTTTTACTCGTTTCAAATTGGGAATTGGATTGGCCTAAATTTCAGTTTTTACGCACTCATTGCTTACTGTTCTCAATCTGTAAAGTGAAGGTTATTTACATGTGCATGTATTTGGAAATACAATCTTAGCAAGTTATTATTAGGAAATTTGAAGAAATTTCTCGATTTGGCTCATGGATGGATAGTTGCAGTCAGTGCTTTGCTGATGTTTGCTTTTTTTCACCATTGTGGATGCCCCATAAAGCTACTTGCTTACCAATAATCAGCGACCAGAATTTTCAATATGATTAGCAAATTTTCTTGTATAGGTGCATCTTCCACACGCAGAATGATCAAGATTTGAACTTAACGTCTCTCTGTAATAATATCTCTCTGTGATTATATTGCAGTGGCTCTCCAGGCGAAATAAGAAGGCCCTGTATGACGCACTTGAAAAAGTGAAATCAGGTAGGCTTTTGTAATTGTTTGTGTAGATATCGAAATAAGTTTGTTTGATGCTATTCTTTCAGTGGTATAAATGCATTTGGAAATGGCCTTTTCTCCCATACGGAAAATTGATCTCTTCGCTTCAAATTTTCTTTGAATTATATTGAAGGGATAAGATCATACATACAAAGTTCTACTCATAATTATTTAATTAAATTCCACTTGTTTTAAATCTGATAAACTTTGAACTAAAATTTCAGACAGTTTTGATTGGGGCAATTCTATATTAAATTTAATATAAATACAATTTTTTCCCAGAAATTAATAGACCTGATAGGGTTACGGTATCAGAAAGATATCCACTGAGTTTGGATCAATGGCCAGATGAAAACCAAGCCCCCACACTGATCAATTAGTTTGCCAAAAATTGTGGTTTAACCCCATATATCAAAGCTTACTCCGTTACTCTGCTGGATTGTACTGTGGCTTCATCTGACCATTCAACATTCTAAATTGCTCTGTTTGATTGTATTGCGGCTTGATTTGAAAATTTAGATTGGGTTTCAAGGTAAGAGTTTAAAATAAACACATGGCTGTTGCAAGTCTATTTTTAGTAACTCTGAGAATTCATCACATGACATCGACCGATATAATACATCTTAAATTGGCATTCTTGGATTGCAGAACTGATGCACTGTCAATGAAATCCCTGGTTGGCTGTTTACTATTGGTAAGTAATTCAAAAAAAAAAATTAATGAGCATAAGCTTGATCGGTCGTGTTAAATCACAAATTTACTGTTGGAGAAACATCACCATTTAAAAAAAAAAAAATGGATTTTAACTGTGAAATTCCGTATCATGAACTTCTTTCCAGTGGTTTGGTGTAATTCTAGTTCTCTCCATTACATGTCAGAATTCGGAAGTGCTGTTGACATCCTCTTTTTCTTCCAAATTTGTGAGGGAATTGACTCGCTTCTTCCAAGACACCATGTCTTCATTTCTGCGAAGACTAATGCTGTTGTGTAGCTACTCTGTTTCTGTGAAGATGGAAGAAAGGTCTTATTTGAGAGTGCTTTTCCGTGGCCCGTTAATTGGAGTTGAAGTTTTCACTTTGTTTTACTTTTCTTGGACAATAGCTGTTGTTCGTATGTTGAGTTGAAATGAATTAACTAACATCCTACCCTGAAATTTGGACTGTCGGAGATCTCCAGTGAAGGATTCGCCTTTCCGATTAATCATTATTTGCTTGAAGTAATTGCAGTCATGTAGACTACAGAAGATTGAAGAGTGATTCTGTTAGGTATTTGAATGACACGTTGCAATTTGAAAAGCATAAATTATGCTTCGTTTGCTTTTCATATTGATATCTAAAGAATGCCCCATTTTAAATAGCCCAGAGGCCCGTGAATTAAACCTGGGCGAGGTGTTACCGTAACATTACTTCCGGCAAGTTCATAGAAATTCATACCCATTGATAGAAAGACCACTAGTGTAATTAAACAGGGTCCATCATTTACATAGATAAAAAACAGTGCACATGTTTTCTCTATCTGCTCCAAATGCTGGCTTGAGATTTAAAAGCATCACAACGCGTTTGAGTGTGCCGCTTGTGATAATTCCATTTATTTGAAGTCTACTTATATTTTCAAATGGATTGTTTGTCTGAATGTTCCTAGCTTTTGATGTATTGTCAGATTGAAAAATGGAATGAACAGAGGGAATCTGGAACATTTCCTGGGCCTCTGTAATGCAGCTGGAAGGAAGCATCGTGTTGGCTTGAGATGGCTATAATTAATATCCAAATTAGTTCTGTTTTGGAGGGTTACTGAATTAATTCTTCTAAAGACAAGCTTTATATTATTACTCCATGCAGTTTGCTTGATTTGAAATCTAAATGCTGGTTAAGTTCATAGAGTCCTGCTTAACTGTAACTGTTTTATGAGATGTTTATATCCTGGTGATTTTGCTACCTTTTCACAGAATCCTTCTTAGCTGCAAGTTTTCTTTATGAATGTTTTTATCATGGTAATTTTGTTACCTTTTGTTGTGAATGGAAGCTTTATATTAGTACCACTGCATGCAGTTTGCTGATTTAAAATGTTAATGCAAGTTATTTAAGATTCAAAAATTTCATAGGATCCTGCATAACTGGAACTGTAAATTTCACTGTTTTACCTCCAAGTTATCAAATATCACCTTGCCATTTTAAGTGTCATGTTGAAACTTCAGACTGGAAATATCACAATGCTTATCCTATAGCATAAAATATAATGCATTTCATCCTGTTTTCTGAATCAAAATATGCTTGTGTATCTGTTTTCTAGGTAGTGAATGTCCTGTTTAAACTTTAAAGTAATTTTTATGTATAGGTAAACCTATCTTCTGTTTTAGGGTGATGAAAAGGAACTTAGCCATTGATTTCAATTAATGAACAACTTTTGGAGAAATGGTGAGATGGGTGGTTTATGGGCATTTCCTGCACCAAAAGTTGTTGGTGGTGAATTCTTTCCACTTTCTCCTAAGATTGGTTTGGCTTGTGATTGTTTGTTTGAGAATAATCCTTTTTAAGATGGCATTTATTCATAATTCATTCGATCAGTTGAAAATTATTTTCCAAGGCATTCCATGTTCTTTCTGCCTGAAGTTCTGCAACTTCGTACATTATGATTCTGAACAGAATCATTTTTTCTCAAAAAATGGGAAAATACTCTCGATTAGCCCCCCCACAATATGAGATATTATGTTGAAACTTAACAGTAAGCCAGAAAAAAAAATGGATGAAAACAAAGTCTATTAATATTTATCATTGATTATGCCTGTATGGTGAACAAGCGCAGCATTAAAGTTCATTTGATATTTCAAGTTAAAACTTAATGTTGTACTACATTTCTTAAATTACCGGCTTTTGGCCACATCCATTTCTAATTGAAGAAACCAATATTATATTTCAAATTAAAATTACTAATGTTTAGATTTAGTTCGTGTGTAAGATAAAGTTATGATTTGTTATGCCCGGAAAAGGGTAAAACGTATAGACTACAGCATTTGGGTGCAGTAACTCTTCTATGTTTTGGCTCTTTCTGTCGGAACCCAGCAACAATTTTTTTTTTTTTGGCAAAATTGTGGTCTTTTGTTATTTAAAATGTATTTTTTTAAATGGATTCAGTGCCCTTAAAAACCTCTGGAGCACTGGAATATGCAGATTTCACACTCAAATATGTGATTCCAACAGGTCCCTGCCAGACTTAGTCAAAATTGACCGAAAAATATGCCTGGAAATGGGCTGAAACATAGAAGATTTAGATTTATTAACTTATTTAAGAAATGTTAAATAAGTATTGACTTTCATATTTTCCTTGAACAAATGAGATAATTCTGATTTTTAAAACAGGGAGTATGACTAGCCTTTGTGTGGGTTATCTCCAAAGTATGTTAGAGTAGGCCTCTAGAATTCTAGGGATACACATATTCTCAGACAAAGGTTGTGCAATTTTTGGGTAGAGTGGGCTTCTAGAATTCTCAGTCTATTCTCGATGAAATTGGTGCAATTTATTGAAGGTTTATTATGTCATTATTGAGAAAACCATCTTGTTTGCTTCTGGTAGAAAAGTGCATTTACTGAACCAAGGACTACTAGCTACTGAAACATAATGTTAGTATGTTGAAACTTAAGTTAAAAGGAAAAATAGAACATAAGGCAACTCCAAAAATTAAAAAGTATGATAAACTATATGTTATGGACAATAAAAATATGAAAGCTTCCATCAACAGTTATACCCATAATTGGATGAGATTGAAAATTCAAATGTTTTTTTTTTTTTTTTTTATATGTGAAAATAAGACTCTTCATTTAATAAGCTGATCTGATCTGTTACGGTGGCTTTCTTGATTGTTGGTTTCTACCTTATGAGCATGATCAATTCTGTGTCTAATGTGTTTTTATCTGTTTCACCCTACAACAGAGAGCACTTCAAAGAAGTTTTTATGACCACCAACTTGACTACTTATACAACTTGGATATCTATTATATATTTCTGTTTTCTCTGGTTGCCTAGTGTTGCTTAGTGCATCATCCACTGTTTTCTTTGAACAGGTGAATCTTTGAACTTTAGTGTGTCCAAGCAGTCTTCTATGGTCCATATATGCACTTAGATAAAGATAAGATAAGATAAGCTTATTAATGTCCAACAAATGACCAAATATAATGCTGTCTGAGCTCGTTTCATGCAAGGAAGAAAAATCTAGCTGGTTTTAAGTTATCAATAAGATCTAAGCTATCCTCTGTGCTACAGTTTATAGAAAGTAAAATTGAACGGTATCATAGCTCGCAATTCGGTTCTCGGTCTCCCGACAGCTTAAAAGACTTGTGTCGTTGCAATTACATGAGGCTATAACTTACAAAATACAAAACTTAAACGCTGATGACCTTTGATTTCATATATATTGTACCATAAATCTTACTTAAACCACATATCAAAAGCTAAATCCATTCTCTTTGATTTGAAAATATATTTACGAGATAATCAATTAGTATCGGTAGATTTTGTAAATGTTATCAATCTCTTTTTAAATCCCAATCTCTCTCACTTCAAAATGCATTTATGAGATAATTAATTAATATGTGCGGATTTTGATAAATCAATCTTTTCTTGCAGATCCTTTTCTTCAAATGCGAGCTTTCATGCTACGACATTATAAACCAAAAATTGATTATGCTTCTTTGGGCTTTTCCATTATAGGAATATGAAGTAAATGTATACAGTGTAGTGAAGTTAGGAACATTAAATTAGTAAAAAATTCATTAACTTGTAAGCTAATAAAATCTAGTTTTAATTACTAAACATATCATTTAAATGTCTTATCAATAAAGTTCTTTTTGCCATTAAAGCTTGATTGTATTAATCCTTATTATATCTAAATGAAAAAAACCAAAAATCTTCAAATTGGTGAGGTATATACAAGCCTCCCTCTCATTTGTCTCAAAGATAAATGAGAGTAAAGTTACTACTAAATTACAGATGAATTGGTATTACTAACTTTGGGTTAGA